>CM077464.1:66394907-66644836 GCA_039654755.1 Calcarius lapponicus
CTAACTGTCTTGCTCAAATTGTCTTTCACTAATTTTTCTTGTGTTCCCTCAGTTGTGCTGCAGCTAGTATGACATCGATTAAAACTGGAGATTAAACAGACTTCCAAATGAAGTATAAATTTTCAAAAAATTGTGTTGCATATGCTCAGCAGGCACCAAGGGATGGGGGGGGGGGGGGGAGTCAACAATTTGTATAAACAAAAGGCACATAAGAAAATCATCATGCTGAAATATTGCAAACTAACAGCAGGCTAGAGTAAAACATCCATATTGCCAGAGCTAATTTATTTCTTTTAGCATTACCTTTATAATCCTTCACCAAGAAGGTATCTGTTCTCCTTTTTTTTTTTTTTTAAGCATGACAAATATGTATTATAATCAGTTGGGTTAGATTAGTTTTTCTTTTTTTCAGAGATGGATTTTCTCTCTCTGAATCTTCAGCTGTGACTGCAATGAGTTTCTTCAGAGAAAGAGCAATATTACAAGAGAAAGAGAGAGATTACAAAAAAGCGCTTTCCGTCTTCCATTATTAAGCCATAAAAAAAAAAAAAAGAAAAAGGCAAAATGAAAACTCTAGGAAAAAACTGTTCCCTCAGTTGATGAAAGAAGTGACAAAGTTTGTAAAACCTAATGTAGGCTTAACAGATAATGTCATGCACTGAGGGGGACAAGAAGCAATTTGGGGAAAGAAGGAATCAACCCAAAGAGTCTCAAGGGGAATCAGACAAGACAGAACACTAATAATCAGGCTTAAAATGTCCACAGGCTAATTTACGGGTGAAAATATTTGTGAAAAATGCTGGTTAGGATCTTGTAAAAGACGGGTCATTAGGAAAAACAACCTCAAGTGAACTGGTTGGACTTTTAGGACATTCTCTTCACAGCATGAAGAGTGGTCCATCTGATGTTCAGAAAAAGTAGCAAACGTATGAGGGGACTGGCTTTATCAAACAGGGATTGAGCTCCAGCACAAACTAACCATATACAGGAGTTGGAATTAAGGCAAGAAGAACAGAAATATAGAGGAATCTCCTGTCCATGCTGGGGTAGTATTAGAAAAGCCAAAGATCATCTGCAATTGAAATCGATGAGGAACATGGAAGGGCAAAAAGAAGCCCGTCTACCTCTGTACTAGTGGCAGAAAACAAAGAAGACAGGGACCTCTTGCTCAATGGGCAGGTGATTTTGTGACCGCAGATATATTGAAAGTGAAGTACCCAACCCCTTCTCTTTGCATCAGTCCACATCTGAATCTCCCAGGACTTTGCCAAGGGGGAGAGTTCAAGAAAGGGAGGTACAGTAGTGAAAACTGATCAAGTCTGGAGTCTGTTTCAGAAATTCTTGATCCGTATGTGCTTCCCAGTACCAGAGAGATAAACTGAGGCAAGAGCTGACTGCAAAGATAGTCTAGTCTGCAAGCTCACATGCCTTGTGAACAGAAGCTGAGGAAGTGGGGCTTTTCTGGGGAAACCTGACAGCAGCCTCCTCCTGCCTGCAGGAGGAGACCCAAGATCTTTACAGAGGTGCACAGTGGGACACCAGGATATCGTGATCCTGAATTGAAATAGAGGAGGTTTTATCTATATAAAAGGGAAAAAATCACCAAAAGTTTGCTGTAGGTTGACACATGCTGCACAGTCTTCCTTGGAGGTTTTCAAGACCTGGCTGTACCAAAGGCCTGAAAAAGCCAGTCTGAAATCAGCACTGATCATGGTTTAGAGTGGGAAGCTGGATAGGATGACCTGTCAGGGCCCCTGCCAAGCTGAATTTTGTTATTTTTAATACTTGGTCCTAAACACAGATAAAATATAAAGATATGTCCCTATCACTGAACTTACAAATTGTGTGTACTAACAACTAAGTTAAGGTAAGTTGCAGATAATTGATTTTATATGGATATTTAGGCCCATAAATACATTATTTGATATTCAGAAGTAAGTTGCTTTAGAAGTTCTGGGTATTGTCCAATATAACTAACCAGAATTGTGCATTTTACAGTACATATAGTACATTTATCTACTACTTTATTATAGTTATATGGAATACTTAATATATCTTCCTATATTTACATAAAATTTAACTCAAAGGTTTACTGTGAATAAGTAACTGATCATCCTAATAGTGGTGTAAAACTGAAAAAGACTAAAATACTGAACAAATAGAACTTATTTTACCTTCTCTTTTAAGATTCCATCAAGCATGCTAGCACTTGAATTTCACAAGATGTCCAAGGCTTTAGGAGCTCAGTATCGTTTTAAGCCCTTGAGTTTGAAGATATTGATCCAAATTTATTGACATACCCAGGCAGATCATGTGTCTCTTTTCCAACCACATAATGAAAATAACTGTGTGAATAAATATTTTAAAAATGCTATCCTGGAGATTCAGGCCCATGAGAGTACATGCTCATTTTTAAGAAATAAAGAGAAAAATGAACTCATTGACAACTGAAGAACAAGAATGTTCTTCACTGGAAGAAAACAAATATCAACATGTCAACACTGGTATTGAGTTTACTGTGGTTTAAACTTCTTAAAGTCTCACTGAAATTATAATTTGCTAACCATGAATAAACTATGTTACAAATCCAGGTGGAACATGTTTGCCAAGCACAATCACGCACTGGCAAAAAACCTTTATAAAGGCAAACAAATAGATCAATAGAGTATGAATTGAAGACAATTTCAATACTTGCAATTATGAAGGGTTTAAAGGCATTGATGGACTAGGGAGTGCATACTTTATTAAGACTGTAACTACCTACCACAAAGATCAAGGAGACAAGGATTACGTTTAAATGGGAGCAGCATGAGGGAACCAAAACAGGCAGCAGGGAAGAAGGACCAGTTTATGTTAAGAATAAACAACATGTAGGGCCCTATTTCTACTTTTGCTGATGCCCTTTGCAAGAGATAAAGTGTTATCTAATAACTTTCTATCCTACAGGACTAAAGGTCTGAGACATCACTAATCTTAGTTTTAGACATTGACCTTAGTTTTGATGTACAAAGGCTGACTCCAGCTTTGGGATTCAGTTTGCCACAGAAGTTCAGTCCCATAGGCAGAGGTGGAAGAAGGCTGTTTCATGAAAGCTACTTTAATGCAGATTTCTGTAGTGAGCAGAGAACGTTACATTGCAAATGGGAAGGTGTACATGTCTGAGTATCATTTTATACCCCCTTTATTTTTTTTTTGAGCAATTTGTCTCCTGTAGATTTAAGCATCTTCCAGCCCTGCATCTCACATTTTCAACAAGTTGAAGAACAGTACCTGGTACTCAGAATTGCAAGTAATTTCATGAAAGGATGGAAACTTTCAACATGCATATCTGCATTGTTCTTCCAGACAATCAAACATTTTTATTAAAACAATCTTAAAAAAAAAAAAAGAGAGTGAGAGAAACACTAATTTAACTGATCTGAAAAATCTGAATATTCCAAAACTAAAAGTATGTTTTATTACAGGCGCATTTTCTAAACTGTAAGGCTATAAACTGGAAAGCACTATGCATAACATTGTAAAAACTACCAGGATGTTTAGGAGCCTAAGGCTAATTCACTGTGCCATAAATTTATTGTAAATGAGTATGTGAACTCACAGTGCACCAAATTCCCATGTAGATAGTACAAACACTGAGGAGACTAACTTGTAAGGTGGACAGTCTCCATTTTTTACTATTTTTCTTGAATAAAGGCTTCTGTATTGGAATGCCTTGGGACACATATGGGAGGGAAATAAACCAAAGGTGGACTGTGCTGAGAAGAAAAGAGATGGCGAAGGAGAACACTGGAATTCAGACAAAAGGGGTTATAAGGGAAAACATGGGAAAGTACAAATTAGACTCAGCACAACAAGCAGAAGGATGTGAAGGTACAGAGGAGTAAAAAAGATAACACTAATAGTCAGGGAAAAATAAATACAACAGCAAAAATACAAAAATCTATGCTAGAGTGCAAAGGAAAATTCCGATAAAACATGTCTGCAAATTTTCAAACACAAACCAGTAAATCCAGGATGCCCAGCTACAAAGCTGTGTATTTTCAAGGTATGCATGCAGTTTCCCACATTTCATTAAGATGAGCTGACCTGCATGTATTTTTATGGATCCCACTATGGACACAGGAGCCCAGACCACATTTCCTCAGATGTGCTGAGGTGCTATCTCAAGGAGCCATGAAGGTCTGCTGGAACTTTGGCATATCAAATAGGACAGAGAGCATATCCCAGCTGTCACTGTTGTATTTTCTGGAAAATCCCTTAGCCAGGATTTCTTCTCCTGGGAAGATGACAAGCCTCAACTTCTCCTGTGTTTGCTGCTCTGTAATGTGGTCTAGAGATTGTTTATCCAAGCATGTTAATTGTTTTAACTTAATGGCCAGTCATGGCCAGCTGTGTCAGACTCCGCTGAGTCAGTCATGAGTTTTTATTATTAATTCTTACTAAACCTTCTGTCTGTATTCTTCTCTTTCTTTAATATAGTTTTAGTATAGCATTCTTTAATTTAATATAGTATGATATCGTAATATAATATTATATAATATAATATCATAAAATAATAAATCAGCCTTCTGAGAAGATGGAATCAGATTCTCATCTCTCACCTCATCCTGAGGACCCTCGCAAACACCACACCCAGCTGCAGTTCAAATGAGACCACAGCAATGCAGCCCACCACAAGTTATCATCACACTGCCCTTAGTACAAATATTTGGCTTCAACTTGATTCACTGGCATGCTTAAAACAGAGCTTTTCATGACACTGAAAGGTTGTGTTTGAATTATCATCCCAACACAGGAAGAAAAATAAATATCTGAAAAATTCCCCTGGGACAGACATTCATTTCCCATTAGCTCCTAGGGAACAAACCACTACCCAGCCTCAATGCAAACAACCATTCTACCATCACTGATTGTTTATTCCCAAGTTCTGATAATACTTGCTTTCTTTTCAACTCCCTGGATTTTTTGCTTTTTTTTTACTCAGTCTGACACACACCCAGTTGTCTTTTCTGTTCCTCACCTTGCTTTATTTAATCCTCCTCTTTTAATTCCTTCATATTCTTCCCTATCCTGTTGATTCCCCTTGTCTCTTGGGTCCCAGCTGAACAAGCTCTTCAATGCACAGAAGCTCTCAGCTATTTCACTTGTGGGCTGATGGTGCCAGCCTTGGCATAAACAGCTGATTTGGGAAAATATGTATTTGCAACTCCTGAACTGGATTTACTACAACACACAAAGAATAAGTGTGTCAAGTATTTTGCCAGGGCTTACTGCCTGTCTAAGCTTTTATATAGGTTCTAGGATTTATATAGTTTTAAAAAGTTCAGTTCTCTAGTGTGCAAATAGTACCTTTTCTTCATCAAACTAGTAGAAACAAATTTAACACTGTTGAATACTTGAGTATACATATATATACAGACACACACACAATCCCCTAAATCTAGAAGTACAGTTGTAAAAGTAAGGGAGGTATATATTTAGAAGGCTTTATTGATCCCATCTGCTTGGTGAACACACAGCACCTGCCAATAACTGAACTCCTAAAATCTTGTCCCAACATAAAACTTTGAGGGCAGGCTCTTCTGTCACCGTTTTTAACAGGACATCTTTTAGATTCCTCAGTGCTCAGTGTATTTCAATTGCTTTTCCACTTGCAGCTGAGAGAGAACAATTCTGTGCCATGAGGGGAATAAATGGATGCAAGATCTCAGTGACTGGAAAGTTCTGTCCAAATTTTTCCTTTGCTAAGGGAGTTCCTGGACCAAAAAGCTGTCATTACTTACAGACAGATTGCATAGTGCTGCTAGCTAAACAAGTTCAGAATCAGTGAAGAAGATCTGAATTTAAACAAATTGAAGAATGTAATTTCTAACAGAATATATGTACACTTGATAATGACTTCAAGTGCTAAAAAATATAGACTGGAGTTAAGAAATGCAGTTCTGTGTTTCCTTAGTTTTTTTTGGTTTTTTTTTTTTTTTTGGTTTTTTTTTTTTTTTTGTTTTTTTGTTTTTTTAATGTGTGTGTGTATAAATCTGAAGCAGAAGAAAAATTCTGATACCCTGGCAGGAAAACAGCCTCCAGTTGACTAATTGTCTAAGAAATTTCATGCCAGTAACCATAGACATATCCCAGGTGGCTTTCATTGTATTACTCTGGTCTAATGGGAGAGCAGTGCAGTTACCTCAGTGACACCTTCAGCTGCAAGCAAGCACCAGACCAAACCTTCCTGTGATTGTGTCCAGATCAGCAGATGTCCAGGCTGGATGTGGCCATTTTCAGACCAGTGCTAGAAAGGTCTGTGTGTTTCACTACATACTAGGCTCTTACAGGCAAAGCACCCTACTGTTCCTGGAGGTCTGCAGCAAGACTCATGGTCCAGGGCTTTTTTGCTATCAAGTTAATCAAAATAACATTGCACTGAAGAGCAGCACCTCTAGAATAAGACTTGATAGGACTTTATAATCTCCTTGATGATAAGCTTTCTGTCTCAAGTAGCTGTGTCCTTGTTTGGCCCTCTTCATTCAGTCTTCCCTTCAGTGCCCTTCTTCAAACAGCACCTGCACTTTAATCTTATGATGAGAATAAACCATCAGTCAGGCAGCTGTGGAAAATGCAGATACCACCAGAAGCAGCTCCTAGCACTCTGGAAAATGCATTAGAAAGACTTTATGGAATGTATAGTTTGGGTCAGCTGCACTGGAGAGGGTGAGAGGAAACAAAAATGTCTACTAGGGATACAGATATTCAACTTTGCAGAAGAGAATGAGGAGTATCTAAGCCAGAGCTACTTGAAAGCAGAAGCTGGTACTGGCAAGATAACAAATGGCTTTGAGCTAGTTTTATTTGTGAATTAAGTCTCCAATGATGTGAGCAGTGATGCTCTTGTAAAGCTCTAACCAGCAGAATATGTCCAGGCAAGAGTAAAACCAACTGTAAAATGAGGCTCCACATAAGAAGGAAAAGAATTTATCTTCTGCCATTCAGTGGCTCAGAAACTTTACTGTGGCTCCTTTTTTAAGTTTTCCAAAGTTCATCAGTTGGTCTTCTCTGCTGCCAAATTCTCTCATTGACCACTTCCTTCCACCACTATCCAGCAAGACCCTCTTTACATCCCCCCACTCTTCAATCCAACCCTGCAAACTTCAGCTCAGCTGCAAAGATAAGCTGGCATCTGCCTTTAGTGCTCTCTTTTGAGGAAACAGCTGTTCAATCTCCCCAGACTTTGGCATTTGCTGATGATAAAAGGAGCACCAGTTCAGGTTTTTGGCAAAATCCTCTGTTCCAAAATAAACTTCCTTTATTCATGGTATGCTGCAGTGTTTGAGGAAATCCCATAAATATGCTGACTTACTCCATTATAAAAAACATCCTTCAGAGCAAACGTCTGCAATTTGTTTAAATTAACTGAATCCTGGATGCTAAGTTTTTTGAATTTCTCGTTCATTTATCTGTTAATTTCCCTCCCTACACACAAAACTGACAAAGTTATTTCTGTCTTTACCCTCATTTGCTTCCCTTTCCCATTTTTCTTCTATAACACTTTCCCCTGAAACAAATATTTCTCATCTGCTCTCTTTTCCCTCTCTCTCTCTCCCACTTGTTCCAGTTTTCAGGATGCCTCTTACCTGCTTCCACCCCTTGATTTCCCAGTTTAATATCTCATTCTCTTCTGGCTTACACATATCACTCCCCGTATCACACAGTGAGTATTATTAAATAACTCATGTTTAATTCCTGCCTACTGTCTCTCCTGTGACTCTGCTTATCTCAGAATCACTTTGTATGACCTTGTTAATTTTTATGGAATACACACTTTATAATCACTTCCCCAATTCCAGGTTTGACTCTCTGAAGTTTCTTGAACTTCACTGAAGCCTCTGTTTCTTGAACTACACTGAAACAGTCTTTGGCAAGGAATTCCATCAAACCTAAGATGCAAGTGTGTAATCTTTCATATTCCATACTATATCAGCACTTTCAACACCAACTATTTATTTTCTTGAAGTTGTTTGTTGGGTTTTTTCAAACGTTGGCTTCTACATTACCAAGATTAATAAGTAACAACTAATAGAACATTTTCTTTGTAAAATGAATTAAAATTCACTAGGATTTCCTTAAACAGCTATCAAGGGCCCTGTCTCCTTTGCTAGATGCACAACTAATACTTGTGTGTGCTCCTGTGGAGCATTCTTGCATCCTAGAGAGAATATTGGTCTAAAAGTAAAAATAAAATATGGCTGATCTTTGCTTGTATTCTGATCTTCCAGAGACCCAAGGGATTGATTCATAATATTTTTCCCTATTTATGAATTCTCCAAGCAGCATGAAGAATCCTCTTATCCGTAGTTCATTAAAAGTATTCTCAAATTGCTTCAGTAAATAATCTCAGTCATGTAAATACTTTCAGCCCTCTCTATTATAACCAAGCTGCAATGCAAGATGCAACCTTCTAAATTAACTTGTAGAACTAGCACAACTTTTAAAGCACAATGTGCAGCTGGTTGCAATACACATTTTCTGTGATATAAACTGTATTAAGCTTTCAAACAGGATCCAAGAATAATATTAATGTAAATTTTAATTTACATAACCCACCAAATACAAACCATTGCATGCAGATTCTTAATTCCAATATGCAGCTATTAATATTTCTATGAACACACAAGGATTTAAAATGAACGCTGAGATTTTCATGAACATGCACACAAATTAGTCTGGTTCTGAAAAAACCTATAGAAAAATACACATTGGTTGTTCAAACCCACTACTTGGGCCAAAAAATATTTTACTTTTATTTTTTGTATTATAGAACTCCAGATGTCAAGTGATTAGGAAAAATTACATTTTCTGTAATATAAAACAAGACAATATGCTGGTAGAGCACTTAGCACAATGGGGTTGCCATCTCTTGTGGTCTGTGAGCACTGCCCTAGGAAACATGATTAACAAATTGGAGTTCAACTGCAGAACTCATGTTGCTGCTTTTTGTTTAGCAAGTCATGGATTGAAATAGGAGGAAGATGCACATTTATCACTGGTATATGACAACACACTATTCTATATGAACTAAAAGAGAGGTAGAAGTATCATATTTAAACTCATTTATATTTGTGACAATTTAAAAATTGAATCAGGAGCAACCTTGTAACAATTTTGATGGGAACAGTTTTCCAGCAATTTTCTTCTCTAGTAGAATTATAAACATTTCTTCCCATTCTGGAAAAACAAAACCAAAAAAATCCATATTACAAAAATTTTGATCAAGTTCTCTATGAAACTTTATCACAATTTTTCAGAGTTAGTTAGATTGAAAAGAACTTTCAAGTGCCATCTAATCTCACTTTATGCTCAAAGTAAGGCTGACTTCAGAGTCAAGTGAAGGCTACCAGTGCCTTGTCCAGTCAAGCTCTTAAGAGTTCCAAAGCCTCACCAGATGACTTGTTCCAGTGTTTGACCACTGTCATACTGAAAGCTTTGCTCTATAACCCATGATTTTCCTTGCAGCACTTTGCAATAACTAACCATTGTCCTTTCAAGACCCTGTCTTGAAAGAGAAGACCCTGTCTTCCATCTTCTCTAACAAGACTCCTACAGGTAAGAGAAGATCCCCTCAAATGCCTTCTCTTCTCGAGGATAAACAGTCCCAGGTCCTTCAGTTTCCTCTCAGTATGTCACATCATCCAGCCCCTTCACTGCCCTGGCAGCTGTCCTCTGGGCTGGCTCCACTTTGTTAGTCTCTGCTAGTGGGAAGAGGCAAAGCCAGGCAGAGTACTTTCAACACACAAGTGCTGGAGAGTAGGGACCAGTCCCTTCCCTCAACCCAGCAGTTACATCCTGGCCAGCACAGCCTCCTGCGGGATCAACTTGGACTGCCCCAAGAGCACACAGCAAATTCTCCAGCACACAGACTGTTGTGCACACAGACTTATTCCCTCCCAGTCAGGGCATTTTAGGAGACTTACAAGGTTTCTGCCAATCCACTCCCCTACCCTTTTGAGGTCCCCTTGGGTGGCAGCCCTCTGCAAGTCTCATGAGAATATATTTAGCCCTGCTATCCATTAATCATTTGAGACACTTTTGTATTTAGCATTATTATACTGCATTATAACTTTTTACAGAAGTCAGAACAAAACTATTTTTCCATACCTAAGAAACCTGGTTTTGTTATTAATCATCTTGACAAAGCTATTAAGGATGTTTCTAACATTACCAAAAATCAGCATTCTCTGACAAAACTGTTCTGACAGAAAAACATCATGTCTTCTTTGGATTAGCACTTACACATAATACTCTAAGTCCTATTTTTAGCAAGATTTGGGATTTTGAGATGAGCACCTGTCAGGAAGCTGATACATTGGAGGGAATTGAAGATGGTGGAGAGCCTTGAGGGTAAGCTGTATGAGGAGCAGCTGAGGTCACTTGATCTGTTCTGCCTGGAGAAGAGGAGACTCAGGGGAGACCCCACTGCAGTCTATAACTTCCTTGTAGAGGTGTAAAGAAAGGGCACTGATCTCTTCTCTGTGGAGACCAGTGACAGGACTCGAGGCCTGAGGTTTTGTCAGCGGAGGTTTAGGTTGGATATTAGAAAAATGTTCTTCCCCCAGAGGGTGGCTGGGCACTGGAACAGGCTCCCCAGGGAAGTGGTCACAGCACCAAGCCTGACAGAATTTAAGTGAAGCATTTGGACAAAGCTCTCAGGCACATGGTGTGACTCTTGGGGCTGTCTTGTGCTGGGATTTGGACTCGATCCTTGTAGGCCCTCCCAACTCAGGATATTCTGTGATTCTGTATCAGAAGGACAACTGCAAAACCTGAAGAAATTTCCAAAGAATCTCTGAGGATCTTGCCTATGTTTCCTGTGTAAGAATTGCAGATTCCTCCTCCCCACTCTACTGGTAGGAACAGTGTTGCAGATCCTCAAAAATTGCTGAGATAGGACAGAGCAAAACAAGCTTTAAAGTATCATCCTAAAGAGAACAAGCCCCCTCTACAAAATGCATAATAATCTGTTCCATGTTTGTTGAAGTTTTGTAAGTGATCTTCCTTCATAAGTTTGTTCTATGAAAGAACACAGAAGATAAGCCTGATTTTTATAGGCTTATTAAGTTTAAGCAACCATCTTCCATTTTATATGGAAACTGCAAATGAAAGAGATTTCTGATTTTCTGATGCTAAAGCAGGTATGACCTAGATAAAATAAGTTTTTCCTCCTGGTAAATTCGGTGGGATTTAACATGTGGTGATCTCAGAAGTGCCATTACTTTCACATAAAAGAGCTCCAGCTAAACATGTAGTGAAGCAGCTAAGCTGGGGTCTATACTGATTCTCATAGCTGTTGAAGGAATTGTGTTACTAAATGTAAATTGATTTCTCTATTCAGTTTGACAGATACAGAGAGTAATTGGTAAATTCAATTTTTCAAGCTTCCATACTCTCCAATAGAGTGCTACCCATTCCCTCTAAAGCCCTTCATATGTTACAGAGGCAGGAAAGGGCCCCCAGAAGATCATCTGTTTACATCAGCCTTGTAGAGAACAGAGCTTTTTGATGAGGAAGGTGGGAAATGCATCAGCACTTTATTATAGCAGGGGTTATGATAAAGAACTTTCATTCAAGTAGCAATCTATAAAATGGCTGACGAATTCAATAGTTACTAACTTCTGTTACAAGGGTAAATGGCAGCATGTTTCTTTCTGGTTAAAGGTGTAAAATAAGGAAGCCAAACATCCAAATTGCCAGAGAATGCTCAACTAAAATAAAGGACTTTTCACATATATTTTCACTTGACAGATCATAAAAGAGAAAATTGGTCCACTAAAAAGTGATAGTAGGGAATTGGCAACAAGGATGAAGATGGCAGATTTGTTAAACAGTTATTTTGCACCAAACTTTCCAGAGGACAAAGGAGACAGAGCTTTGTTTTCTCTTCACAGGACGTACTCCAGAGGACTGGAAAACAGGAAACCTACAAATGCTATTGAATGAAAAAAAGCCTCAAAGTATATTATGGCAAACAAATTACAGCCTGGTTGGCATAGTTAAGGAAAAAGTGTAATAGTTGAAGAAATTATATGGAGGACATTTAATGAAGACTTTCATGTGAATAATTTGATTCTAAATATCCATTGTGGATCCTTAGGAGTCCTGCTTAAACTAACTCACTTTCATTCTTAAGAGATAATATTGCTGCAGCAGGAGTAAGGGAACTGCAGTGTTTCAAACGCTTACATTTTCAAAGAGTAATAAGATTCCACACTGAAGATAATTGAATAAGGCAGAGAGTTATGGTACACAGGTTAAAATAATAGCTTTAGGATAGAAAATTAGCTCAAAAATAAGAAACAGTGAAGAGGTAATAAGAGGTGTGAAGGAAAAGGGTTTACTAGTGAGGTCCCTCAGAGGTCAGGCAGCTTTTAACTAATGTATGCAAACAACTTAGATAAGAGGAAATCTCACCTTTTCTGTGCCTGCTTGTAGTTGTTTTATCCACTTGGACTGGACAAAAACAAAATACACAATGGAGACCCAGGATATACAGAGAAGAGGTGAAGGGTGGTCTTAGTTTGTTGACAAAAAAAAAAAAAAGTAAATGCCACACAACCTTGATTATGCAAAGGTATACAAGGATAGCACGTGGCTCCAGACAACCAGGAGTGCAGCTAATGGGAGAGCTGAGACAGCCTGCTTGCCTTCAATTAACAGAAGCAAGTCAAGTACTGTGGCAGTTACTCAAGGTTTATTATAACTATGCTACAAGATACCACTTGCCAGCTTTCTCACCAGTAGATGGACTTCAGCAGTCATAAATTCAGGTCAATATCATGGTTCTCAAAACCTGTGCTGAAGGAGAAGGGAGAGAAAAGATAAGGAGCTGCAGATGGAACCCCTAGGAGCTCATGTGCTGCTTTTATGAAATATCCTTGTGGCAGAGATGAGGTTAGAATAAGGTTGGATTACCCAGCCTTCCCCAGCTTCATAATGTTGGTCTTCAGGAGACTCCTGACAGCATTTTTCTGAGCAGAGCATTCTTTACTTTCCTGTAGAAGTTAGTTCAGGCACAGAAGCCTTGGAAAAACATGGGGAAAAAAAGCCCAGTAACCTAAAAAAACCCACATCAAAATCTATAGGCAGTATGAGGAGGGAGGAGATGCAGCTGCTCCCTTTTAAGGCTTTTACTGGAACCTTCTGGTGTGACAGGAGCTCTAGATTGAATTTTTTGAGGCTAAAGTCCTACAGGACTCCTAAATTTTTGTAGACTTACTGGTCAACAGTGCCACCTACATTGACATATCATGGGCAGCTTGAATTCTTCTCCAAAAACAGAAGTTCAGGGTGAATTCACTCCCCTTATGAAGGCAAAGCGTCCTTGAAGCAACATCAGTTTAATCAGAGAGGAGATGAAGCAGGCTGTGCAGACTCAGATAGCTGTAATTCAGACTGAGGAATGAAGAGTGAGGCATTCAGCCCAGAAAAATACTGGATTCCTTCCTGTCATGGTGTAGGAATGTTATTCCCCAATTCAGTGTTCCCATTGAAGCACTCTAAACCACGTGGTGGTCACTCACTCCCTGCTTCCTCTCCTTCTCCCCCATACAGCAGGCTAGAGAGGAGAACTGGAAGCACAAAATTTAAAGATCATGGGTTGTGATAAAACCAGTTTACTGGAAACAGCAATGAAATAAGAAAACGAAGAGTAGCAGCAACAATATTAATAACAGTGTGTACAAGAGAGGCACACAATACACACTTGAATGCTCACCATGTGGAAAATCATGAATCACAGCCATGCTGCCCTGACCAAGGAGAGACCCCTTCCCCTGTCCCTGGGAAATGATGTGAGGTGTTATAGAATATTACTGTCATATTTTTTGGAAAAAATCTTTTTGCTAGGATTTCTTCTCTTAGGAAGTTGAGAAGCCTCAGAGAGGAATGAAAGCAGTAATTATCTGATTTGTTTTCCTTGTGTTTTGCTGCTTTGGAATGTAGTTTGGACCTTGTTTACCAACTAAGTCATTGTTTCATAGGTTCCATGTGGATTGTTTTTACTTAATAACTAATCACCATCTGGCTGTGTCAGGATTCTGGAAAAGAGTCACAAGTTTTTCATTAGTATCTTGTTAAACTTTCTGTAAGTATCCTTTCTCTAGTCTTTAGTATAGTTTTAGTATAGCATCATATCATATAATATCATATTGTATCATATCATATCATATCATATCATATCATATCATATCATATCATATCAATCATATAATATCATATATCATATATCATATCATATCATATCATCCTTCTAAAAACAGAGTCAGATTAGTTTCTTTCCTGCCATGGGAAATCCCGAAAGTACCACAAAAGAATAACCTCCAGGTCCTAGCCATGCCCCCTCCTGCCCACAGCAAAATTTAACCCTGTCCTAGCTGGAACCAGGACACTTCTGCATTAACTTGCTAATTGAAAGAAGGAGCCTGAGGATTTTTTTAGGCAAGGCACAGAAAAATCTGAACTCCACTTATGCCCTTTTTTCTGAGTCCTAAAACTGGAAGTGTCTCAGCAATGCAGATTTGACACTTGTAGAAGGTCAAGGATTCCGACCTGCATCAGGAACAGTAGAAGCAAGGGAAAACACTTCAGCGTGTATATAGTGCTGACCAAGCTGTGCAAGCAGGTACTTTACAGCTGGAATTTTCACAAGGTTGTTACAGAAGAGAGATGAGAGACAATGATTTATTAGAGAAGCATTCATGCCTTCAGTTTCCTCCCTCACCAATGAGGATATTTAAAATCCATTTAGTTTGCTAACCAGTGTTAGATCTGAAGAGTCTTTACACTTCAATTCAGAATTACCCAGCCTACATATTAAAGTACTTATTCAACAAACAGACACCCACTGGCTTCCATGGAAGGTTGGTCTGGGTGAGGACAATAATTTTCAGCAGAATATGGACCTTTGTATAAACTAGCTAAAAAAGATTTTATTCAGTGTCATACTTCAGCAGATTTATGTAATCAGCTTGATAATAGTGTTTTATATTTAAAAAAATAAATAAATTCTATTTCCCAGGGTGAGAAATAATAATCTTATCTCTTATTTAGCAGTGCTAAAAGACTACACAGTACTTTTTCTGAGAAGAGCCATAAGAATTTACTTCATGCTTAGTCTGTTCTCCAAGGCAGTGACCTGCCTCCTAGATTTTGATAATTTTTGATGACTTTGATGAAGGGTTCCTTGGTTTAATTATAACAGCAAGTAGCATTTCCTGTTTTCAAGCATTATGGATTCAAACTAATGTTCAACCTAATCAAAAACATTGTTTTATCCTCAGAACTGGTTCTAATCAATTGTCAGAAGAGGAGTTTGAAATAATTACTGTGCTTAGGCAAATTTTTGAAATTAGTGATATGCCAAAGTGACAGAAAAAGCAGCAGTTTCAAAGCACCATGGGATTAAGGAAGTTAAACAAAAATGTCTTAACATGTCTATTTCTACCATAGCTTCTTATGTTAGAAATAGCTGAGTGGAGAGAAAATGTCTCCTCCAAAATAGAGAGTAATTGCAGGTATGAATTAGAACACTCTTCCCCCGAGTCATGTGTCATTGATTTTCTCTAAAATTAACAAGGATATTTGAATATTTTTTCCTGAGGTTTGCTGCCAGTTTCAAACAAGTAGGAGTGGCAGTAAATCATTGGCACTGCTATCTTCTGCTGCTGAATATTCTCATTAATGGATACATGTATGAGTCAAAGAAACATGGGTGTGCAATAAGCTCATGGTACATACTTGGAGGCAAGTTTGAGTTGTAGATATTTTTCCTGGAAATATTAAGATTTGTACAAATGAAATATGAACAGCAGATCATGTGTGTTTACAAGTACTTGAAGTAAGAGCATGACAAAGGTTAGAAGAATAGTCTGTTTGGAGAAAAAGAAGCCATTTCCTGTGATACTGTCCTCAGGAGTGAGACTGATGATTGTTAATATGAAGACCAGAAAACCTGTACTCTGGTAAGGCCACAGCAGAGATGTGTCATCAGCTGGAGATCCTGCATCACAAAAGCAGGAGGACAGCAACAAGGCTGCAGGGCCTCTGATGCCATTCCTAGTCCTGGTAAGCCCTTGAGAACAGACATATTCCTACCAGACAAGGGAAAAAACAGGGGAGGTTACTCCTCATTATCTTAGATTCCTGAAGGCGCAACCATGTGGGATCCTAAAGCAAAAAAATCATCCTCTAACAACTGCTGTCTCATAAAAAAAAAAATGTCTTGGTTCAAATATCAAGAACCAAAACATCTTGGTTGTGTATCAAGAACCACAACAATAAGTTTTGACTGAACAGTTGGCACCCCTCCCTTGTCCTCTCTGTAACATTAATTATCTTGACTATAATATTTACATAATGCATTTTGTATTTCATGTACAGCAATATGATTCAATGAAGTCTGAGAAAATAAATGGGCAAAATCCCCTCACTCACAGATTTTGTAAGCCAGCATTACATTTTGCCTCAGAGAGAGTTCTGAAGAAACTTCTTCACCAAATCTAGTTACACCTGGGAACAGTTTTACCTCATAAGTGGAATCTCCTTCACTGAAAATATTTAGGACACAACCTGATGGGGTTCTGGGTTAAAGACTCTAAGACTTTGCTTTTAAGAGAGTGCTGAACTGCACAAGATCTGTAGATGTGCTGCAGTCTTGACTTGACTGTATTTTATTATTCATTCATATGATCTCATTTTGGCTTTTATCACACAAGTTTCCAAGTGTGTTTAGATTATTTTAGCCAGATGCTATGGACTTCATATTGGATAAAACACCTGGAATTAGTTAAAAGAATGAAATATGGATGGGGTTTGAGATGGAAGTTTTTGTGAAGCTTTGGATAATACTGAAGAATGTGCTTTTGTTCTGGAAAATGCAAAAAGTTTTATTGGAAAAAAAAATTTTTAGTTTAGGCCTTCTGAGTCAGGTTCATATGAGAATGTTCTGATCTCATGTCACAGGCCCATAATCAGTGGACTCACAAATCTGGCCACAGAAAAAAATCCTTACAGACCCTAAGTCTGTGCTAGAAGGCTCCTATGAATTTCAATATATCTTATGCAATGTCTTTCCTGAGCATGGAAAGAATGAAAACAAAAAAGATGAGAGAACAGATAGCAAAGCTTTCCCAGGAGTGTGCTCAGAAGGTCAGTGGTGTCACAAAAGTTAAAGACACTGCAAGGGTGGAATTCCCCTCTGTGCTAAATAGAAGTGGCCAGAGGAAGTAGTAGGGTCATCAATGTAAAGGTACAATGATTCAGATGCAGATAACCGAGATTCCCTGGGCCCATTGTTATTCTCAGAAATGAACTTGTTTCTGTTTATTTTCCCCTCACCATACTTCCTATTACTGCCTAAAAATATGTACTTCTAAAACAACCAAATGAAAGGCTCCTAGGGATAGGAAGTCTAGGTACAAAGCTTGCAAATGTCAATTTTCCACATGAATCATATTTAAAAATGACTTCAGAAAAGATTGCATACTTCTCAAAAGCAATAACTATCACCCCATGCTATGTTCTGTAAACAGCACAAGTGACATTATACATAATTATGCCTGTCAGGAAATTCTAGGCAAACCCACTCAACCAGAGCCTTTCAGACAGAAGTTGCAGCAGCCTCACTGCAATGTGCATTGGCCAAAGCTCCTAAAGATTTGAGTTCTAATTACATAAGATTGACATGGGCATAAATCTCATTTTCTTCAGTGCACCCCAGCAAGGGGACTAGAACTGCCTACCAGATATGAAGATATTAACCACTATGTCATGTTCATCACCTCTCCAGTAAGAAGCTGTTATATTGTGATGAATGACTGTTCAAGAGTCATCCCAAAGGCTGTTTATAATCAAGAACCTGGCAAAAAAAACCCAAAACAGTTTTACACAGACCTGTGCTGATCCATGATCAAGTTGAATAACTGAGGGAAAAAAAACATCAGACAGATTCTGTTAAGTTACTTCTGTGAAGCTCCCTCTGCTCTGCACCTACATAAGGCATGAGGCAGCCTCTCATGCAACTTGAGGGTCCCTAATCTCAGCCAAGGGGGCTTTGAGTGTAGCAGCAGCCAGGTACATAGAGGGCACTGTAGGTAGTGCAGGTACCAGCAGGTGTGTGATGACTTTCATGTACTCACAAGTCACACTGCCATTGCAGGTCTCAAAACCATGCAGCACAGCTGTATTGCTCACACCACAGTAAGGCTTCTGTCTGCATCTATTTCCAGAAATAATCTGGCCTCTAGTGCTGCCAGTTTTGCCTCCTGCTCCTTTGAGCATTAAAGATTAGTTTGCAAGGGAACATAAAAAGAGGCATGGGCAGGTTCAGATGAAGTGTGTTCAAAGCTGTGAATAAATCTGTCAACACAGCACAGTGCTGCACTCTGTAGAGATACCTGCACTAACTCTGAAGCAATGTCATGCTATTGTAGCCCTACTCTTATGGAGAAATACTTCCAGCTTGCAATGCTGTCCAAGACATAACTAGAAAGCACTTTAACACTATCCCAGGTTTGTCTTCAATCATTCTTAGCTCACTCTTGCAGTGCAGAAGACTAATCTTGTTACCCTGCAGAATCTAGGCTTTAAAATAAGATGCTACAATGAAATAAGAAATCGAAACAGGTCAAAACTGCAATACTTCAACATGACTAAAGCATATTGCAAACACTTCACAGAGAAAATACAGCAAACTACATCAGCTATAACTGATCTAAACAGAATTGGGCTTTATCACTTTTTTTGTTCTCAATTAGAAATCACCTTTTTTACACATTCAAAAACATATTTACTAAACCACCAGAGTTAAGTTCCAAAGTCTTTGTGCTAAAAAGGAATCTTTTATTTAAGCTAGTCTGTAATTTTTCTGCAGCTATAAGTGTCTCCTTGAAAAATTAGGTGCAATCCTTTCTGCTGTTTCTTTCACACCATCCAAAAGAAAATCTGCATGAGGGTGTATAAATCCAGTTCATCAGATTTTTTGCTCAGAAATAGCACCAGCAGAGGTTTCAATATTTGAGACAAAGCAATTAAGCAAGACATTCTAGAATGGAGGATCTGCCATAGCATGCTTTATATCTAATTGTTTCTCCAATAACAGTTCTTGCGCACTAATTGCCAATCTCTAGCTATTTAATTTTAGTGTCATCTTATAGCAATACAACGTCTGACCTCCTCTATTTCCATTACAAATTTATAAGTACAATGCATAAATAATAATAAGTAGGTCCAAAATACCTTCCTTTTACTGTTTTACAATGGTCTAGGCTTAAATGAAGCTAGTTGGGTATTGAAGTTACTCAGGCTGTCTTTGGGTACTGTGAGCAGCAGCTCTAGCTTCTGAAACTTATTTTCAGAAGACTTTCATCTACATACAAATGGACTCTGTACTTTATGAGTGGTAATGCTCTCCACTTGTCTTTTAACTATTTTTTCTTGGGACAGTGCAAAATATGACTGTGGACTACTTTTATTGTTTATTTGCCGTTGCTCAGGTTTGACTACAGAATAGGTTTCTTCACATGGCAACTCAAAGTAATGCTATTGAATACTTATGAAGATTACTGTGGAATTTATAGAGAGCTGATCCAATTTTATTTATTTTCTTTTTTAACTAAAGTGCTACAGTTTGTGGGTACCAGAAGGCCCAGAAATAAAGCAGTAAATGGCATATAGTTGAGAAAGGGACAAATCAGAAGCATTTCTCCAGTCCCATCTGCCATGCCTGGAACCTATGGTAGAGTCATACTCCACAGGACTTCAAAATGTTTAATAATTCTGTCAGACACTAGAAGTTTCATAGTACTTTTTAACAAAAGCCAACCTGTCATATACTCCTGGAAAGTTTTCAAGTCCTGCATGGCTTCATGCTGAATAGATGAACTGTACATAGACTCCTGCTGGAGCCACTGCACATAAGCCACATTGTGTTTTTCACTCTTGTAAGGAACCACAGGAGATTTGTGACCCTAATATTTTCATACTGAGAGCACTGGACCACTCAAAAATCCTATTCAAAGTAAAGATGAGGTTAAGCTGAGGTTTATAACATAATATTGTTTAACAGTTAGACGTATGCCTCTTTCAAAATCTGCTCTCCATTAAGGTATAACCTTAAAAAGCTAAAGCTACTTTGTAGCAGCTGCAGCAGATTAGGAAAGTAAAATAAATACTTATGAAAGTAATTATTAACCATACTACAATGCGCTGTTCAGTGTCAGTTCCTTTCTTCTAGATTAAAACAACCCCCAAAAAACAAACAGAAGAGGCAGTTACACACTGATTAAGGAAATGAGTCTTCCCTTCTTTCTAGAATCTGAGATAATCACAGTCTCAACAAGTTCCTTTTTTTTACGGATTCCAAAAATCTCTAGTTCCTACATCAGCCTATGTAGTAAAGTAAAATTATGTTTTATACTCTGAGCGATCTAAAGAAAAGTGCTGGGGCTGCAGACCTAAAGAGTCATCTTTGTTTCAAACAGCCACAGATGTGCAGGCAAAATTTCAGTTAGCCAGGCACTTTATAAACATCCTAATCTCTAGCTAGATAAAGCTATTAATTGAAAAAAAAAAAAAAAAAAAGAGAAAAAAATGTAAATGATGAGTCAAAAAGGCATAGGAAACAACCGATGAGTCAAAAAGGCATAGGAAACAAGGTAAACTATTGAGGCTTAACTCCAGTGGGCAGCTAAGCACCACACAACTCAAACTTGATTCCCTCCCTCATGCCCAGTGGGACAGCAGAAGAAAATGAAGAGTGAGAGAAAACTTATGGGTCACAATAAGAATGGTTTAATGAGTAAAACAAGACATGAAAGAGCAAAGGAACAACATAAGATGTGACAGTACTCGTTCATTCACCTCCTCCTGTGGAGGAACTAATGGTCTCTCAGACCATGAGCAAAATTCTGTAACCTACCCTCCTCTCAATTTTACTGCTGAGCATGATGTGACACAGGATGATGAAGCTTTTTGATCAGTTTGGGACATCTGCCTGGTTGCATCCCCCCCCCCCCCCCCCCCCCCCCCAACCCCCACTCCTAATCTCTTTGCTGGGCAGGATGGGAACAGGGCAGAGTAGAAAGAATTCAAGTCCTTGATGCTGTTCAAATGCTGTCCAGCAGTACTTACAACTGTGTTATCAGTGCCACATGAGAGGACAGTGGCTAAAAATGCTATAATTTACTGCCCTGCCTCTTACTTCTGCTTTAACTTGCTCCCCACCAGAAAGTGGAAAGGTTTTGTGCTTGTTGATTTGGATATTTTTCCTCCTTTCTCCCCTTCCTTTCAGGAACTGGAAAATCTTCAGCCAAAGTGCTTTAATCAGAGGAAAAAGCCATGTGAATGTCTCAGCATGGAACCTGCCATACCCTGAAACTTCCATTTTATGTAAAGACATTTTGTACAAAAGCATCAAAGAGATCAATGCGTAGAAGTATAAAACCATTGTAGGATCCTGAAGCCAGTTCTGATGGCAGCCGACCGTGTGATGGTAATGGATTTGAGAATCACTGACTCCTAATCATCCCTTGCAAATGTGCTATGCTACAGCACAGTTTGGGCTTTTGCTGCATAGTCTGATTCTCAGCTAAGAATGAGTGAAATTTTATGAAGTATGATGTTTTATAGGCTGCAAATTTTTTATCATCTTATATTTATTTGATTTACTTTTGAGGAAAATTATCCCAGGTGCTTTAAGCCAATTTTATCCTCCTCCAAATACCCACGCAATGTATGATGTATTTCACTGGATACACATATGCAGCTGTTATTTCCAGTGTTCCAAGGTCTACAATATGATATCAAGCCTGTTTCTCTGAACAGTCCCACACTTTGCCTGCTCTTAGAGAATGATCTCACTTTGGGCTAGTGCTCAGCATAGTCTTTCAAAGAGATAGCGCCTGAAGCGATTCATCTATGCCTCATATGAGCAGAGGAGGGGAAGACACTGCAGGAAACTCTCGGTCAGTCTGAAGCCCAGATGAAAAGCTCCCCTTTATCCAAGGACAGTAAAGGCTATCAAGAACCTGCAATCCTAGAAAAAAACTTTAACTTTCAGAGTCAAAGTAGGTAAGAGTTGTCTCAACTGATCCTAATCTTGCTCCTTGCTTTAAAGCCTGTCTTCCTCCAATCAGCCATGCATCAGTGGCAGAAATATGCCACTTCACTTGGCAATAGGGAACTGTTGATTGATTGCTGTACAAACTGTGCTGATTTACATGATTTTACCATAGAGACTAAAGGTAATTTATTTTAGGTGGCTGGGAGGACATCAGATCCTTATAGCATGCTCTGAAGTTTGCTTTACCTGTCTTCAAAAGAGATTGAAATAATTTCATTTACATAGTTATTTTAAAATTGGGTCTCGGTTAGTTAAATCTCTCATTCTGACAAATTGCCAAGTGATTTCTTAAAATAGGTCATTTTGCAGACTGACTATTCTTTCAGACCACTCTCTACAGTGGCTTTTTCTAAAACAGAGATTCATATTTGCTACATTATCATAAGAAATAAAAAAAGGTCATTAAGCAAAATCAATTTCTTTAAGGAACATATTTAAAAATGTATGAAAAGTACTTTACTGTCATTGGCTTTCAATTAAAACTGACTAAAGTCTACAAAAGCTATGTTTACAAATGTGACAAATTCAAGTGCGAAGGGCAAGTGAGATTAACCAAAATTCATAATAATTCAGATTGGATGCTGCCTTGCTTAATATTTTCCTGCTGTGTTCTTTTTGAACTTTCCATTATGCTTAATAGGATTTGTTTGGGATTTAGGATGAGAGGATTTATGGGCATTCTTACAGAGATCACCTGAACTTACTCGTAGACCAGGACATAAAACTAATATCTGTAAGTGCATCAGGTTATGCCACATTTTAGAATATTGTCTCATGGAGCTTGTTTTCCAGTTGTACTCAAACCTAAGCATTCAAACCTAGAAACTGGAAAGATTCAATGAAATTCAATCATTTGGTCATACACGTAGTCATAATTTTGCCCTAAAAAATCCACTACACCAATAAAAGTCTAATCTTGTCAAAGCTGGAGACATTAAATGAAAAAGAGCTGAGTGCCAGGTGGGATGCAATAAATGGCAGCAAGACATCAGGTCTCTGCAGCTGACAGGCTGCCTGTCCATGGAAAGCAACTCCCAGGAAGAGAGAGGACAGTGACTGTGCCCAGAACGACACTGCTTTCAGACATCTTGAGTTGTCTCTGTTCTTTTAACGAGTCTGGAGTCAGGAAAATTTTATTAGCTTTTAATGGGTCCCCTGGAAACAGGTGTAAGGATAGATGAACACCAAGACCAGCAGAATTGCAGCTGCCTGTCTCACCTCAGACACAGGGAATTGGATGAAGCAGAATTACCAAAACCCTCAAGGAGAAGATAAGAAAAAGGGAAATATGCAGTGTATTGAGTGCCAGCTGCAGTGAAAGGTGCTACTATTGGGATCAGTCTGCAAGCATGACAGTACCCTTCAACATCATGCACCCAGTGCTATTCTCCAGAGTCATCACAGTCCAGTGATGGAATATGACAAGACATCTCACATGTATTTAAGCTTAACTGTAATGCTGGTGACAACAGAGCAGCATTCAGACTGCACAGATTGCCACAGTCATCATTGCACTCTTCATAGTCTTGTATTTAATGACAGCTGAGTTCTTGCACATCGTGTGGGAGTTCAAATAATTTACCTTATGTTTATATGGAATACTTTTTCCCCTCTGCAATGTAGGCAAAGAAAGTAAGGGAAAGGAGCCTGAACTGCTTTAGTTGCAGTCATAAAGCAGTACTGAAATTTCCCTTGTTGCTCTATTAACCGCAGGCTGCTGCGGATTCTCAAGTTGTCAGAGGGCATAAGAGGAAAGAGTAGAGTTGGCACCAAGAGGGTTTTGCATGGGGGGGCAAAATACTGCAGCAGCTGGAAGTTCAGCAGCACCTTACCTCCCAGAGGAGGAATATTTCCAGAAAACTTACCCCCTTCTCACCTTTACCCATGCTAGAGAGAAATACAGGACAGCAATGCAGCATCACAGACTGTTCATCCAGACACACTTGCAAGGGGCAGGTATGACAAGCTAACTGGGAGATACACCTGCAGAAAACCACACACAGTTCCAGGCTGCCATTTTTTCCCAAGCCCTGCATAATCTGGAGTCATGTCACCAATAAGTATAAAACTTTCCATTACAATCTGAGTCACACTGCTCACACTTGTCTCCCACCTTCTCAGAGTTACAGCAGCTGAAAGGAGGGGCAGCTTTTAAACCATGGTGAGATGACTTTGACTATCAGCACACTGTGCATTTTCTGAAAGACTGGCTCTGCTATTGCACTCCTGTTTATTGAGATTGTATGGCACTATTTAATTTTAAGAGCAACTGCAAGTTTCTTGTTTTCTTCCAGCACTCTCATACTTTAAATCTTTATATGAACCTTAGGATGAAAGCATTTTCTTTTTAAGAAGCCAGGCTTTGTACAACATGGTCACCAAGGCTAATACAAAAGTTATAAGTTATCTCCCCAACCCTCATGTGCATTTGCTATTAGGTGACAGGCCTCCCTGTCCAAAGCTCTGCAGTATTCTCTCATACAATGTGTTCTGTGAAGCATAGAAGGTATTGAAGTGCAAAGCTGCAGTTTTTGTCCTTGGAAGCCCAGCACAGCTATATGGGCACAACTTGCAACTTCCTTCTTCAGACTAGTACAGCTTTCTCTGCTTCCACATAAAGAGGTATCTGTGGCACACAGGCACCAGTAGCCACAGCTTGTGGTGGGCTGGCCACACTAGCAGAGCTAGCCACTGCAGATTCACACCTCAAGAAAAGCTCTGAGATAATGCTACCTACAGTGTAACTCCAGAGTGCACGCAGAAGACCCAGGCAGCAAGCTAGAGCAGCAGAAAATAGACCCAGCTGTATGTGCAGTTACAGCAGAGCTGTAAGGACTGAATTCCCCAGCCTCACTTAAATAGAAGCCACAGGGCCCGTGGGCAGGTATAGGTTCTGGTCCCCTGTGAAGCCTGGTAAGGGCAACTAAGGGTTATTAGAAATTTCTGGGGTCTGTCAACAGATTTGCTGATGTCTGTTCTTTCTGGACAACTTGGCAATAGACAGCAGAAAGAGTTTAAATACATAGAAGGTTGCCTTGAGAAAGCTAGCATTGGCAAAGCTCTTAGGGACTTGCTCCCTGCAGGCAGGTCCTTTCTGCAGCACTCATTTCAGTCCACTCACAGCTTTCTGAGTTGCTGCAGACACTGTGAAAAACCACTTGGCTCAAAGCTCCTCTGAGATGAGGCTGCTTACTCCCCTTTCCACCCAGCAATCCTGTGCTCTTCCAAGCTCTTTGCTTTTTATCTCGCTGTACCCCACTAGCCCTTCAGCTCCAACAGATAATTTTTATTATGATACACAGATTTGTCACCTTTCCTCTACCTTTTTCTCTGACTCAATAAGAAACTTTACCTGTAAGGACTTTTCACCTGCATTTACGTGAAGGTCCTCCTGAGTCTCCTTGTTGGGCTTTTTGTGGCTTGCTTTACCCAGGGTTTCTGCTCTTTGGTCTCCACAAAATCTTATATCATCTTCTTTGACTTCTCTGTGCCATTCAGGAAATCTGGGCTCACGTGTCATTTCGGCTAGTTCTGTGCCAGGTGTCTCTATCTAGACTGAGACTCCCTAGGCTTTGGCTAAATGGTATGCTTGCAGAAAGAGAAATGTTCCCAGGCCTTGTTTCCCTGCTGGGGGAATGGCATAGCCTGTAGTCCATCACACACAGCAGGCACAGTGACAGGGTGCCTGCCCCCTACTTATTGTTTTACAGTTTACAGTTTCACTGCCAAAGGTTAATGAACACATTTTTCCAGGTCTAGAAAATACATGACTGCTTCAGCAGCTTCAGCCCTGTCTCCCTTCAACAATTTCCACAGGAATTCTGAAACCAGTATCCTCCTGACAGGTGCTATCCTCTCTCATTTTCCTTTGCCTAAATCTTGGACCACAATACTCCAACATTATTTCAGACTGTATGGCAAGGCTTTCTTCACTGGGCTATAAACTTTGAAGTCTTTTAAAAAGTGTTGTCATCAACTCTTTGAGATTTTTTATTTATAGTAGATAGTAGATAATTATCCTTTTCCTGTTCCTTAGCTCTACAAATCAACTAAAACTTTTCACTGACATTAAAAAAAAGGTATTGCTAAATTATTTTCTTTAATATTTTGGAATATAAATTGCAATATACATCTCAGTATTGAAGACCCTTGCAAGAAAGCTTCTTAATAGGATTTCAATCAATATTTTAGGGATAACCAACACTAAAGTTGGACATGTGAAGACACTAAACTGCTGAGTTCAGCTTAGTCCAGCCAAGAGTCTGGTAGGACTGGGTACATCCAAAAGAGATTATTAGGAACCTAAATAGCTATTTCTATAAATAGATTGTGATGGTGTTAGCTTAATGTAAGAGGTTACTGCTTTCTTCAGCTGGAAATTGTTTCCTCAACAGAAAGTAGCTGATGGTTACTATGATCTTCTATACTGCAAGCTAATCAAGTTCACTTGAAAACTTTTCAGGGTTTATTGCACATTGTAATAGAAAAAGAGCTGTTGTGCCTCAGCTGGAAGGAAGTGACTTCCATTAGGTGTGTAATAAGTTGTATATGTACTTTTGTCTGAGAGGTCAGGGCAGTGGACAGTCATATGATTAGTTAAATAAAGTGGTGTGGATTGTTTGCTTTTGGACTGGGAAACTTAAATTCCTCTGATCTTGAATGTTAGTAAGTACTGTTAGAAAGTACTTTTCTTTTGGATCTGGCTCTTGCTCATAGTCTGAATTTCAGAATCTCACTGGGGAAAGAAGACAGGTTTGGAAGACGTAAGAATTTTCAGTCCTCTTATTGCATTGCGTTATACAGAAAACATCAAATATATTTCATTGCAGAAGGTATTAATGTGACCTACATACTGTTAAAGTTGCTATTAAACCTCAACAGAGAAGAACACTATGTATGTTTTATTTATTCATACAGGGATTGTTTTTCTTCATAAACGTGTATGCCTTGTATATATTAAAATGTAAGTTACTTCATTTCATGAGTCATCTTCACCTTCATCCCTCCTAAAAATTCTCATTTAGAGACACATTCATGCCAAAGAACTGAGCTGACTTGCTTCAGTACTCTCTCTCTTACGAGTGCTGCATGAATCTGAAAGCATATCTAATGATCACATGTAAGGAGTTGCAAGTAAACTCACCCACGTTTTTAGAAAATTAGGAGCCAGGAAATACAGTTAGACAGCAGTGAGTGGGAGGTAATAGATTCCAAGCTGGTTTGCTCAGTCTCAGCAGCACACTGCCCATAACCATAGTACTCCCAAGTGAATGTTTTGAGCACAAGCTGAACTTATGTCCATATGGAATACATTGGAACAGCACATAGGAAGACCACAAAAATGACTGTGCAATGGAAATATCAGAACCTGTTCAAGGCAGTAGAACAATATGAAAGCTCCAATTTATTGCCATAATACAAATCTTAAAGGCAAATCAACTTCTATTACATCAAAGGAATAGGGATATACTGAAAACCTTCTTTTCTTAAAGGAAAAGGGGGAGAGTTAAGGCCATCCATTCCCAAACACTAGCCCAGACCCAACAGATAATATTTCTAAATTGATGGTAGTGCCCCAAAAAGGTGTTTAACAGTTACATCTGCACCTCAGAAGTCTGCAGGTTCTTTTGTAGACCCCCTGACATGTCTTCCATGACAGGATGTTACATTTCACAAATTATCCTATGTCCTTTGCATCTGTGACTGTGCCATATTCAAGCAGCAAGTGCTGCGTTGAACTTGTCTGCTCAAGCACAACCCAGTGTGATCCAAATGATGTATCTCAAATCCTACAGATCCCCAGTCTCCCCTCTGGACTTGCTGTGCAATTGCATTGCTGTTCACTACTTCAGTCAGCTACATACAGCAGGAATTGTGAGTATTCCCCTCCTCTGGTGTCTCTCCACCTGCTATTCAGGCACGCCTCTCCAATCCTGTCTGTGTTGTCTCTGTGACTGGAGTGCATGGGTTTGGGGGCTCTTTTTCAATAGAACTATTGAAAACTAGGACTTTTTCAATACAATCATTGTCCAGAAGCAGAACTGATGTCTCACAAAGCCAGTGCTGTTCATGGGCCTGCTATAAATCACACATCACCTGCAGAGGTGAGGGCACTATCTCAGCCAGAGCTCCCTCACTGCCCATGGAAGCAAAGCCATAATTCAAATCTGACAGGATGGGTGGACATGCAACACATGGGAGTAAAACAACACTGTGTACACAAAGGAGACATGTAGGTTAAGCAACACAAAGAACCTAAATGTAATTAAAAATATGTAGTTTGGAGGCTGAACAGTGCCCTTCCTGAATGATTCCATGAATGCCATTTCTGGTCATCCATTTTTCTTCATTTTTTTCTCTCCTCCTGCCAGCAAAATGCTGCCTGTTGCAGTACCAAAGCTGATAATCTTAAGGGGTGCTTTCCAAAAAAAAAAAGGTGTTCACCTTTTTCAGGACTGGCTGTTGTGTCTTCTTTTACTTTTCCAGGGAACTGCCAAAGTTGGCCGGAGAGCTCTGCATGCCCAAGGCAGAAACCACTAGCATCATTCCTTCATTAGAATAGCGCCTGATTCTGGAGCCTGATTCTTCATTAGTGCCTGATTCTGGAGCCCTTGATTGTGGAAATAGTGCTTTGAAGTCTAGGGCCAGCAACAGATGGAACCAGCCAGCACCTCAGAGGTGTGAGGGCCAGAGGCCATCGGGGACTGTGGAGAGGAATCACTGCTGTAATTCTCCTGAGGGTTTCCCTGCTGGTGCAGGGACAGCAAGCATCCTTCAGTGAGCAGTGCTAGAGCTGTTTGCTTGGCTCAAGCTGACAGAACTGGATCAGAAAGCTTGTTACAGACAGACAGCCCATGTATCACAGCTATTGTTCATGCATGTTTTGTCTTGGAATCCTCCTTTCAAACTTAACTATTAAGTGACCAGTTTATCTACATAGCTGTGTCATACAGGTCTATTTATTGCTACTCTGGTGGGCTTTACATTGTTGATAATTAGGTTCACTTAACAAATGCAGAATTCATGAAACACCCAGAAAGAATGATTTGTGTGGTAGAGAAAGACAAAAAGGGATATTAATTTACAGAAATGTTGTTAAACCCTAGTTGTAACTCTTTGAACCTTTTTCTCTTCATATCTAAAGTTTATAGCATAGTACAAGGTACAGAATTTCTTTTCATATTCCAAGTTTACAGCTGAACAAATACATATTAATATAGAAGCTGTAATGTATTCTGAGTTAAGCTGTCATAAAATCTAGGGCTTTTCACATCATCACTTTTGAAGGTCAATGCCACAGAGAAGAAGAAGCATCTGTACTGGATCACCATGAACGTTTGTAATACATTGCAATAAATACTGCAATATATTTCATTTTTATATGTTTTTGATGAAGAGGCAAAAGTGCATCTTCAACAGTAGCTTTTCAAAAATTGCTCATCTGTTTGGAACGGCTGTAAAAGAGATTGAAGCTAAACATTATTCATAGATACATTACAGCTCCTCACTGAGACCAGAGCTGAAATGAGAAGAGTTTTCCAATGATATTTCATTTGGAGTATTGATTTTTCTCACTTGTCCCACAAAGCTACTGCATGAGTGTTCCAGGCAAGTATAAGAAGATGTAGATTATCTGGCTTTCTTTCCTAAGTTTGTTTTTCTTCTCCTAACTGGGTTGTAAACATTTTGCTCTTTTTGGGCTTTAATTCTCCTAGAACACCTAAAAAAGAGGGTGAAAAGTGCTCCGTTGCAGAAATTTTTTGAAAGACTATAATTTGCTTTTCAGAGAGTGCCTGAATCAATTCAGAAGAGATGAGTGGAACACTTTTCCCCCACACTTTTGCCCGACAATGAAAAGTAACATTTTTTTACTGTGAAATACTTGCCAACAGATTATGTTACTGGGTGCAGAAACCTGGAAAGGTCCAACCAATAGGTTATAAACATGGCAATAGACCACTCCATCTGAGAAATTTTACTCTGTTGAGAAATCTGACCCTAATTTTTTATTTGCAGCAGATTCTCTAGTACTTAAGCTACAGAATTTACTTTAGGGTTGCCTGAGGACTGGACTGTCTCTGAAATTCCCTTATGGTCTGGTCAAATGATCTCATTAGGTCACCACAAGGAGCAATGACAAAGGGGCAAGGGGACTGTTCTGCATTTACTTCTTATGACAGTTTAACCTTGAGGACCTGAAGTCAGTCTGACTCCTGTAGGGAGTGGAGGCAGTGTAGGGAGTTCCTGGAGTAATGGAATGTCCTGCTTTTAATCTGTGCTTCCATGTGCCTGGGGGCTGCTGCTAAAAACACAACTGCAGGTTTTCAGCAGTTTCTAAAATGAAAAAGTCCATGGAAAGAAGAAGAAGAAGAAGAAGAAGAAGAAGAAGAAGAAGAAGAAGAAGAAGAAGAAGAAGAAGAAGAAGAAGAAGAAGAAGAAGAAGAAGAAGAAGAAGAAAGAGAAGAGGAAGAAGAAGAAGAAGAAGAAGAAAAGAAGTCTGTGACTTCAAGTTAGGGCTCTGTCTGCAGAGCACCAGGACACAGAGGGTGTTGTGAGTGCCAGCAGCCTCCATAGGCATTATCCATGTGCTCCACCTTGGTGCAGCTCAGTGTGCACTGCCAACAGGGACCCAGGGAATTCCCTGCTGCCTTGTGCCATCCCACTCTCTCTGCTGCCTTACAGGGGCTTACACAAAGTTGTCATTCAGCTTTGCTTGGGGGATTGCATTCCTTGAGGGCATTCATCCCCTCCTGATGCAGGACATTAGCATAAAAAGTTTCAATCAGGTTGCAAATAGGCTTTATGGGGGACCTCTTCCTCTCAGCAGCTCCAAGCCTGACCCAAAATCTGAATGGAATTGTCCTTTTTCTTTTTGGATGCCATACCAGAGTCAGTTGAGTCTGTAAAAGAAGCACTGGTTTTCCATTCCATAATGACTTATTTATTTCACCATGCATTGTATTCTGCAAGAACAGCCCATTAATACAGAATATCAACACATTGCACATGTTCCAGAAGAAAATGCATTAACAATAACATAAAGTAGTTGCAATCTTATGAACTCACAATCCTGTGTGATCCCTAATTAAAATATGGCAGGTTGAACAGTGGATATTATATTTAGATCTGCCTTGGATGAATAAAATCAAAATGTCAAATAGACTGGGTTGCTATAGTTCCGTGAAGTACTGAAGTGGTTTCTCAAATATTTCACATTATAATGTGGAAACTATACAAACCCACCAACCCACCAATCCACCAACCAACCAAATGAAAAATTATAATAAAACTTTGAAGTTCTACCTTTTTTTGCTCCACATTTTAGGGTTTTCCAAACTCAATGAATCTTATACCATGATAGTGACCAAGATCTGCAAGTATCTCAAATTTGGGGCGCCTGTATCACTATTAGAACTCTTGGATGGGATTTAAAAAAAATTCCTTGGAAGAATGCTTCTGTGAAAAAAAACGTTTTGGAAACACGGGGGTTTTAGCTAACTTCTTCGTCACAAACTGATTGATGCAGGGTGGGCTTGCTTACCAAAACTGCATCAAAAAGAGTGGCAAAATAGCCAACTGACCCCAAACTTACATTTTGTAGCTAGCAGATTATTTTTAATAATTACAAAAAAGTTTTTTGAGCCTTGCTCATTTTACACCTGAGCCTACTACTTTAAAGGTTTGTCACCACCAAATTAATACCTTGCCTCTGTGGCTTTTCACAAAAAATTTGAAAGGCATAGGCTCATGTAAAAAGTGAAAAATCACTTGAATTGATTAAAAACATGAAAATATTTTCACTCCATATATTATTTTCAGTTTTAGGAAAAAAACCCCAAAAAATCCAGAAGGGAAAATAAAAAACCAAACAAAAAAAAAAAAATCCAACTCTGAGTTAGCTACTCTAACTGAAGGAACTCCTAAATTACCATTTAGTTATGAGAACCTATGAGGAGCAATTTTTCTGGTTTTTTTTTTCATTACATTTTTGCTTGAAACTGCATAGAAGGAGTAGGCGTAAGTGGAGACAATAAGCAGGTAAATATTGAGCAGATTTATTTGAAAGTTTGTATCTTCTCCCACTGATGGCAGCGATAAAGCTTTCAGCAGTGTAAAACTCTCAAGAAACATTCCCTGAAACTATGGCCAAATGGGTCTATTTTTCACTCAAAGTGTGTTCCATGTGGGGGCCATAAACTGCCACAGGGTCACATTTAACAGGGGAACCAAGCCAAATAAAATAAGAACCAAGCAGGTAACTTAGTCTCCAACCTCCCCCACCTCCCCACCCTAATATTAATCTTAGTGATTTGAAAACTGAGTTGGTTTTGCTTTATAAATAAATAAATCACTTGCTTTGACACTTGGTGAATTTAGCTGGAGGCAAAATGAGATCTTTTGAATACTGTTTGTTCTTGCAGTGTTTCTGTCAGAAGCCCAAACTCTAGGAGTAATGAAATTTAGGAGAGACACTTTCTTCTGGGATCTATAAGGAATAAATAGGTAGAGCATACATCAAGTTAAATAAAGAAAAGAAAACATCCAAACCCATGCAAATGGTAGACATAAGGTAGGAGCTTTTAATCTGTGAATGTCTTTTGACATGTTCTCATTGTTGTTACACAGCTTGTCTATGGAATTGCCACTCATGCCATTAAGACAGATTTAATTTTTTCCATGCAGCGACCATGGATGACTAATGACTTTTGAATTTCATTTATTAATGCTTTGCTCTTGTTTCAGCTGCTGTGTGTGTTCAGAGAAAACAGAATACCCTCAGATCTTGTGCTTTGTTTTCTTCCTCCTTTCACCTTGACAGCCTTAGTATTGAAAAAATAAATAAGGAAGTTTTTTTCAAGACCAAGGAAAAGGCTTTTGCAGTACCTTAAGAAATTATATTCAATACATCGTTTTTCCAGTTTTACTGATCATATTTTCAAAGCATGAGGTGCAAAATTAATGCAACATTTCAATGCAAGATTAGGAAAACATAAAACTCTGGAGTCAGAATTTCAACATATCTGCTAGGGCCATAATTATTTAATTAAGATGACCTGCTTCAAAGTGTCAAATTCTAGTGCTGGACATTTTATTTTCAAAAGCCTTTGACTGGCCAACACTTCAGTTCTCTCACAGCTAAAAATCATTATCTGAAATGATCAAAAATAATCAAACCCTTGTTCTCTTTTAAGAAACTAAAATTATCCTGTCCTTTCATATTGCTCCAAAAATAGACCAAAATATACACAGCAAAACATAGAAAACTCATGAAACTTCATTTTCTATTAATGGAGATTGTTGTTATAATATCATGTGCTCCTCATCTAAATATGTTTATTGCAATGTTTTGGTGGCACCAGCAAGAATATCAACACAGCCTTAAGGCCAATGTTTCTGCAATGGTTGTTAGTTAAGGAGACATTAAAATGTATTAGGAAAAGTGCAGCCATTTCTTTGCCTTTCCTACTCAATATTTTAAATTCATCTTCACATAATCCTGAAGATTTTTTTTAGATGCAGCTCTCAACAAAGGTTGCAATTACCTTTCAGGAGAATTCATGACCCACTGACAAGCAGAAAAGAATAATTGTTGCAGCAATGTGGATGGAGAAGAGAAAGAAGGCAGATCATGCCAGATACAGATGGCATTTTTATTTGAGAAGATTCTGGCTTTCTGTAGACAACTGAAATAGTTGGATCCAATTTGCCTAAGTTGCAATAAGGTGTTCAGGGGAACTCCTGGAGTAAAGAAACCAGGAATTAGGAAACGGTGTGTAAGATGGGTTAGGAAGTTAAGGGGACATGAGTGACAGTGTGGAAAGTAAGGAACTCTCACAGTAGAGTAGGGGAGCTGTTAGGACAACATCTCAGGTTTTAGAAAAAGCTGTGGTCAGCTTTTCTTTAATGATCTTTATGCAAGAAAAATACTTCTAACTCTAATAATGAAGAGTGCATATATTGCAAACCTGGAAGACATCACCATAATGTATAAAGGGATGCAGAGGCAGTTTGGAAAAACAAGAGACACCAATCTGATGTGGTCATTAAAGAAACAACTAATATTTACCAGACAAAGTCATTTTAGCAAAGATGGATGGAATAAATACTTCCTTACAAAACCCTGCTAAGAGTTTATCTAGAATTCAAAACACAATTCTAATCACAAAGGTTCAAGAGAGATGAATTCAGTATGGCTCATAGGATGGCAGGGGGAATAAAGAAACTGTGTTGCAGAGTCAGAACAGAGGTGTCTGCCTGGCTGAGGGAACAAAAATCTGCACTGGAAGAGAATACACTTTGAGTTTCCAAGTTTTGAAAGTTTGGGCTACTCTGTTTCAGATGGCTGTGCATTGCCTTTTTTCCTCCAGGGTGGAGGAACTTACTCTCTGAAAGTGCATCTTAAAAATAATCAAAACAAAAATCAATCAACTCCTCCCTACGATTTTGTGAAGCCCAAACAAGAACATCTTTATGCTGGGTAAATACTTTCAGTAAGGCTGGCCTGCAAAGCCCATTTTACTGAGTCCATTTGTGTTCACAGTGCAGAACCACCTCACACAGACTTACAAAAAGCAGAATACATTAGAAAAATACTCATAAATAAATATTTTATGTGCTACTTAATCAATGTTTTTCCTTCCTTTTCAAATCCAAGCAAATGTCACTTCATTGCAAATTGCTATTCAACACAATGTGACATACATTCTCATTAAATGATTCCTCATTACAATACTAATTCCTTGAAGTCTTCATCTATTTAATTCCTAACCTTGGAAAGGTGAGATTTATTTTTAATGAGCACCATAGCTTTCTGGTTCCTTAAATTTCTTAGTTATCTTTACTGAAATTTATTTTTCTACTGTTAGAATAATCCAACATTGACAGCATATATCTAATAAAATTTTTAACTTAAAATGATGCAAAAGCCATTCAGTAATATATCCAAAAATCAGAACCAAACATATTTCATCTCTCACTTTTAGTAAGGGTTGTATATTTAAAGGTGTGTCTAGTCATATTCATGTTCAAATACAACAGTATAGAGAGGACAGGGTTATTTTCTTTAAAGAAATACTTTCTCCATCCCCTGTCCCCACTTCTCTCTTTAATTGTATATATGCACTTTTTCTGCCTTCTCATTTCTTGTCTTTAATCCATGAGGTTGTAGGCACTTTGCACAAAAGCCAGGAATAGTCTTCCTGATGTTTCATGCACTCACTATATGTTGGAAAAAAAATTTAAAAAATCCTTCTTTTGTGTCTGCCAGAGCCAGACTTCTGAAGCTGTCTCATAGAGTACCAAATGACAATGATGCATGGCAAACCTTCCCCTGAAATTAATTACAGATTGAAAGATGTGAAGAGAGAAAAGTAGAAGTCATAAAATCCACAGAATGCTTTCAAAAGGATCAATGGAATAAATGTACCTGCTTGTGAGACAACTCAATGCATCATCTTGTCTTCTGAAAATATGCAAAGCCATTTTTATTCCCCAGTCTTGAATTTCCTTAATGAGTTAACAAGGAGTTCTGTTAAATGAGATCCTAATACACAAGCTAAAGACCTAAACAAGATTTATTTTTAAGTGATTCACCATCCATCATCTTACAATTCAAAATTCAGCTTTGGAAAATATCATAGGTAACATCTCTCAAAAAGGAAAATTCTCAATTCCTGTCTTGCTCCTCTCATTACTGCTTCTAATGTGGTTTGCAGTCTGCCAACCAAATGTAACATAGGCAGGCACTCACAATGGCTGTGACTGACTGACTGACTGACTGCTGAATTATCCATTCCTTTTATCTAGTCACTCACAATATCTATTCCCAAAATGTGGAGAGAGATCAAATGGCCGCTGGTGGGCTTAGTTTTAGATCATCTTGATCCGTAACTGTGTTGAAAAAACAGAAATGAAGAAGTATTTTTTCAAGACGAAGAAAAAGGCTTCAAAAATTCCCTTTTAGCGTTTTACCTTTAAACAGCATAACTAAATACTTCATAAAAGAGAAAAGGTAATTTTTTTGGAAAAAAGTTTATTTATTCTAATTCATAATCAAGGTTATTGTATTTAAAAATCATTTAATACTTGTTAAATTTTAAATAACTTTTAAATATATGGAGATCTGTAAAGAGCTCATGTATATAAACGTCTGCTTTTTTCACATGTCTATTAAATACTAGCTAAATTAAGATAAAAGCATTTATCTTCCACTTATGAGCAGGGTTAGAAGTTACAATTAAAAGAAGAAAACCTCAGAGTGAAAAAAAAATTTATAAGACTGACAGAAAGAATTGCAAAACCAAGCATGTATTTTCTGGAACACAATTTCTAGAAGTTTTCTTCCATATTTTCAAACTATTTCTAGTTAAAACCTTTGCATTCAGCTGCCTGCAGCCAGAACTTCAATAACTGGAAAATAACACAGGTCAGATTGTCAGCTGTGTATTCCATTAATGTAAAATTTTGAGTACATACCAAGTTGCTATACACAGCTGGAGTCCCTGTCTGCAAGAACCAAATGACAGTTTTTTTGGAAGGAGTTTAGTAGCAGAATAAAATGTCATAGTCTTCACATTACTTGTTCCCTCCCTGCTTGAGAAGTCTCTCTTCTTTTCACCTCCTATTTTAAATTTCTGCATTGAACAGAATCTGGATCACAGTCTGTGAATTGTGTCAGGTCTTTTGTCTTTCTGCTCAAGGTGAATCAAGCTTCATCCAAATTGCTTACTGAAACAATCTTGACTTGTCTATTAATCTGCTTCAAATACATGGCCTGGAAATAGCTCTGAGGAAAGTGATTTATTAATGGTATTGATCCTCATTTGGCCTTTTATATCATGGGTACTTTCCCCAGGTGGGTACTGCTTGCTCTACAGGTTTTGTTAGCTCCAAATCCCACATGCCAGCATCAGATTTTGGGACGGAGATCCCACAACATTTCCATTTTGTGATTCAATTCCATCCCTTGTTCCTATAGAAATTTATTTGGATTTAAGTCTTTTATTCTATGAACTCTCCATTAAAACAATAATTAATGTCAATTTTTCCTCCTGCTTGCCCACTTGGGGACCCCTCCAGGGATTGCTCTAATTTATCCAAGCTGCTAATTCCTCCTAAAATACCTCAACCAATTAAAATATTTTGGATTACTTTTTTTTACCACTAGATATTTCCACTAGCATGAGCCAAATTTTGTTGCACTTTGGGTCATATTAAGAGTCTGTAATTTAAATAAAGATGAGGCACAGTTTCTTCAATCCAAGTCAGAGGAGCTATTACTGGTGAGAAGCATTATTTAGAGGAAGCAATGGCCTGATCCCCAGACTTTGGATTTTAGCAGTTATTGAAATCTTCCTTTTTCTCCAACTACCTCATTAAACATTGATTAAACATTTCACATTTTATATTTTACTTATTTAATAGTTTTTCTGGTTCTTGTTTATAGAAAGCAGCATGCATAAGACTGTCCCTTCTTAAAGCAAAAAGCATGATACACTTACTGAAGAGGTTACAAACCTTGCTTTCTTGCTAATTTTCCAAGCGTCAGTCTGATCAAGGAGCTCAGACAAGGTGTATCTTTCACCCTATGTTACCATATTTTGGTTCAAATAAACTTCTAGAAATACACATTTCACAGGAAACAAGTGGATTTCTTAATTTTGATTTTTGCATGCAAAATTCTTTTATTTATTTGTGGTAACAGAAAGGCAAAATATAGTAAACTGCATTCTCATTATCTCTACCAAATTTCTTTTCTCCCCTGTCCCATGGGAAAGGGGTGATTTTGTATTTTATTTAAATCACAGCAGAAGTTCAGATTATTGATTTTTGCATACATTTTCACCCTGATGTGTAAGTTTCACACTTTGAACTGTAAGGGAGAGAGCATCTGTCAAACAGAAATCTGTTTCTAACATTTTTTTTACTATTCCACAATGCAAAAAGTGGTAAACATACTACAGTTTAATTATTCATTACCACCATGATGTACACATAGATATAAAATAATAAAGATGAAACTGATTTTATGTTTTAGAAATTTACCACCAATTAAAAAAACCCTAGTAAATGTTTATTTGCTATATAAAGCTTACACTTTAATGCTTTAAAAAACATACAAAGAAAACAGCTCAGCTTTATAAAAAAAACACTTTATAAAATTATGCAACTTGACATTGCCTTCTTAAAAACAGACATTTGTAGACATTTTGTGCATGAATATATTATTTGAGGCATAGCATTCCCAGTGAAATGTTGCAATAACCTTTGGTTTGCTTTTCTTACCTCCTGCTGCAGCAAGCTGGCTTTTTGGGGCTGTGCTTATTTACACAGAAAGCTTATTCTTAGTAGAAGAGCATACAAACAATAGAGCTGTCTGCAAAAAAAGAGGTAAAAAGTCCCTGAAGATACGCGTTCTAGTTGGAAAGTTGTAATTCATACATAATTTTAAAAACAGTTCTCATGAAGAATTATTGTCCTGGTTCTGGCCAGGTTAATTGTTTCATAAGAGCTATGGGGGGGGGCCAAGGCTACTATGAAATAGTTGTTCTTATGTTGTTCTATAGCACCCCTTATCATTGCCAGAGGCAGAGGAAAGACACTCTCTGTTTTCTGTGGAGAAGGTATTCCTTCAGGTTGAAAAAACATTGCTGACAGAACAGTCTGGCATTTGTTTATTGTCAGGTGCTTTCTGTGTAATTAGTTTCTTCTTCTTACACCTTCTGTTATTAATATTTTTGTGGTTACTGTTTGTTTTCTTGTCTGCATGCTTTTTACAGTAAATTGTTTTTATCTCAACCCCTGATCTTTGCCTTTTGTGCCTCCAGATGGAGGGTGTGGAGGGGAAGGGGTGGGATGATTTTTAATGAGAACACTAAATTGTAGAACTCTACTCCTAAACCACAAGAACAATGTAAATCTATACCCAAATATTTTCTTTCACACAAAAGCCAAAAATAGTTTTATTTAGCTCTAACAGGTACCCAGTGACACCAAAAGTGCCACCTTTTCCTTAACTGGGTCTCAGAAGGGACAGATTATTTTCTTGTAGGAACATATCTAACAACTTTCTCCAAAAGCAGTTGCCACTCAAAATGCCTCATGCTTATTCAGAAAGTCCAATCCTAAAAACCAGTGTTTGTGCCTTGTCTTTATGCTAGTATCTACCAATATTTAAATACTGCTCTCAACTGTGCCTTGCATTTCCTACACATACTTTTCCTGCTCTTCCCTGTGACTTTCAGTAAAACAAAACTGCCTTTTTTGAGAAGAGTTGAACTATGAATCTCCCTAGCTGGGCAAACCCCCAGGGAGAACACTGGCATGCACAGTCAGCCAGTTTATCCTTGATGTTTTTCGCCTTCCACATGGGTGTGGTCTGCAGTGGAAAGGGTTATTGACACAATTGACTCTTTCTTAATGGGCCTTTCAAAAAATCCTTAAGGCTGGAAAAGACCTCTAAGATCACTGAGTCCCACTATTGAGCATCAAGTCCAATTCACATCCAACCTGCACGTGTATTCACTGTGGCCATTCACCAAAGATTTTAAGATCCCTCTGCTGGGCTGGGTTGACACACAACTAAAAGGCTGTCAACCAATTATATATAAATATTATGGGCATATTAAGAAGAAATAGCTTGGAACTGTCAAGCTCTTGATTTCTCCATTAGCCTCCTCAGATGACGACTACCTTCACCAAAGTACTCGTATGTTCATTGGTACTCATAGTACACAGGTACTTCAAGTAGAAAATAAAAAAGTTGATTCTCTTCTTCCTTGCACTCCCATGAGCAATTTGGAAAGGAGAGCAAAAGATCACACATTGTTTCTAAAAGTAGTGAAGTCATTCATAAAAAACAGCTGTCCTGAGAGCCTAGGAACATCCCTAAGGGATTGGTTTTCAAGGCACTCTCCTAAATGCAGAAGGAAAAGAAAAAAAAATAAAAAGAGGAGGTAAATGAAGAATCTGCACTTGAGCATTGTTTTAGAAAGTGCTAGCAAAGGAAGTCAAGATGCTTTGATGACCAATGAGTCTAAGAGTAGGTGGAGATAATGAGAATCAGAGGCTGCAGGAGCCTAAAGAGCCAAGAGGGGCAGTTCCATTTGTAACATCTGTAACAGAGGCACTTTCCAACATTATGAGTGCCTGCTCTGACCTTACACTGTGGCAGAGCAGAGCCTTTTTGTCAATGTCAAATTTTGTTGTATTTCATATGCTTTCCTTAAAACCACAGATTATGAAAAATTTGGGTAGAAAGAGTCTCTGAAAGGAGATTTTTCTGTCTATGTCAGCGTATAATATACAGCACGTAAGCTATTTTCTGATTGATCACATATTTTTGACATATAAGCTACTTATTTGTGCAGTAAGATTTATTCCAACTATTTTAATAATTTGATTGCTTTGCTCCTTTCCCAATAAAAGCATTGCTCCACATGATATCAGTTTGTTACATTTTATATCAGTCCCAATAGGATACCTTGCAGTTCACAGAGCAAATACACATATCCACACTGTGTCATTCACAGCTTCTGTCACTTAACCAAACTGGTTTCATTGACTTCAGTGAAGACAATAGAATCAAGCCCAACTTAAACATACACTAATATAAAAATATAAATATATGTCTCTACACACTAGATAGATAGATATTTATTTTTTAAAGCAAAATCCAAATCTAGTTGGACTATTTTTCTAAGTTTTTTTAAAACTATAAAGAAGAGAGAAATCTGATATCACCTACATTTTATATCACAGTGCAAATGTTTGCTGAAGTATAAAAATGTGTGGTAAGGGACATTAAAATATTTGACTACTGTCATCCAAATACAAGTGCTAAGTTAAAGGGCAATAAATAGGATATTAGGTCCATTGCTGCAGGTATTTTTGATACAGTAATATCTACTTGAATTACTTTCATTGTTAATAAAATACATGATATTTTGGTAACACTGTGCAAAGCGGTGAAATGAACCATTTTTTTCTGAATGATGCATTATTCCACATCTTTTACTGTCTAGGATTTCAGATGGGTGGGTAAATAAACAACATGACAGAGAAAACTTTGTCTGCAGAACTGGGGACTAGGGATCACAGAGGCTCTGAAATAACCATTACAAAATGAAATCAGGCCCTGGGATACAGCAGCTACAGCTGGAGGGCAGGTGGAAAGGAGAGAAAGGAAAAAAATTGAGACAGAAAGAGAAAGAAGGAACAACAAGACCCTAACACCTTTTGCAAAAGAAACGGTGAACTTTCGGGTGTGCAGAAAATCCTTCACTTCAGAGTGTCTGCTGGGAAATGCAAACCTTGATGATAGCACAGTAGCCATTAGTGGTTTGGAAAAGCATATCCAAGATTATAATGAATTTTAAAATGTATGAGAGGTGTCATTTGGAAACTAAGGGTCAAGCCTGTCTGCCACTTCTGAGCAGGAAAAAGGGGATTCTTAATATAGCACGAAGCTGTCTGAAGCAGGTGCTGCTTTTTCTGCATGAATCTCATGGTTTTTGACAGCACTTGTGACTACAATGGTGCATATATATCCTTTACCACTCCCCTTTCAAAGGGAGTGAGAGAAACAAACTCAAATGCTAGATCCTAGCCTTTGGGCTTGCCATCACAGCTGGAGCAGAGAGAAAACTTCTATTAGTGAAGAAGGCACAAAGTTTCAGCTAGCTGAACTTAAACAATTTTTTACCAGCAACCTGTGGCTATAATACTATGCATGGATCAAAACTTATATTTTCATTTGTCTATCTGCAAAAGATTGATGAGAGTTGTCATCTGTAAGGAAGAAAAATTGTTTGGCTTCTGGATAAGTGTACAGCAAATCTTGAGATTTCCTGAGAAATTTATCATTTTTCTTGCTGTTTAAAGTCATATATTTAATCCAAGAAACGGGCCACAGAAGATGCTAGAATCTCAAGCTGTAGGATAGGAAAATAAAAGGCAATTTGTATAATGACCCAGCACAACTGAAAATTGCATATTTGATCTTTTTTTTAAAGATAAAAATACACAATAGTTAAGAAATATTTTAAAATATACTAAGACTCACATGGTGCTTAGAAAAACAACTTTAAGACTGGATTCAAGCTACAGCTAATATAAATTCCGTAACAAAACAGAGGAACAGCTAACTTATTTTTGCAGAAGCCACAAAATTTGCTATCTCTGACCCAGACATGTCAACACAGACATCTCTCCTGATCTCCCTGCTGTCAGCATCCCTGGGGAACCTACAAACTGAGAAGGCAAAGGTCTGTGATGTCTCTTCCTTGCAGTGAGGCTGTTGTCACCAGCATCTGACAGGCCTGTAGGTGGTTTTTAGAACTCAGAAGGGAAACGCCAACAAACAAGGAGAGACTGGGTCCCTAAGCTGGAGGGTGAGTAGCACTCAGCAGAGCTGTGCAGGAGCAAATGGGTTCTTTTTGTGACCCTGCTGAGGAAGACAGACGGCGCTATGAGCCAACGTGTGGAACAGGCTGATGCTCCAAGTCTGCAAGGGATGGGGGCATCTCAGAGCTACCCTTCATCCTCAGTGTAAACACTCACCTCTGAATTCACAGTCATGAAATTCTGGAGGGAGTAAACAATGGAAAACAACAAACACCTTCAACAGTAAAATTACTTGGAGTATTTCATATTTATTAATACACACTGCTTTTCTGGGGTCTTTACAACTCATCCTATGACATAAAAAGCAAAAGAATCATCCCTTCCTACTTGACTTGAACAATATTTCAGTTCTGTGTTTTATTCTTGGTAAATAGCTTCTTAATCCAATCAGCCCTGGCTGATTAAATCCATCTCAATACGGCAAAAATATTTAGAAAAAAAATACCCTTCACCTGACACTCACAGGCACAATGCAGAGTGTCTTAGGATATTCTGTTTTCAAGAAGGTTATTCAGCATCAGATGAATCTGTTATTAATCTATTGCTATGTAGAAACTCATATGTTTTAACCGGTTATATCTCTATTATAGCTATATGCAAAGCTTAAATTTTTGAAATAAAATTTGTGACTTTTAATAATAAGTTAAAAATAGTATGACTTTATATTTTTACATGCAAAAATGTGTGAACTGGCTGCACTGGAATGAGGCTCTGAAAAGAAATTTGGTCTTTTATATATATATATATATATATATGATGCCAGGGACATGAGGCATCTTTTTTTCTTTTAAGAATTGTGAAATAGCATTTATCAGCAACAGGTATTGCATGATGTTGTGAAACTACTTTTATTTGTGGAAATATTAGAAACTGTAACCAACACAGCTATGACAGAATCTGCAATCTTCTGCTGTCTCCAAAATAAAATCGTAAACAGACACTGATTTTCACAGGCCCTGGACAGAGTTTCGGCTTACATGCCACAGAGCAAGTAGCACAGGGAAAAAATGAGCTCTTAACATCTCCTACCTATCTACATTCATAGTTATAGATCTTAAAAATGAGTGAGATCAGAGCTCAACTCTGATCTTATGGACAGCTCACTTATGTAGAGCAGTCACAAGGACCCCCATTTATTACTAATGGGAATGGGCAAATAATAACTTGACATTATTGTCAATTCGCAATTCAAAAGGACAACAATGAAATCAAGTGGAAGGGGGACAGGTCTATGGGAGTGCCTTCTACTAAATGGATTGTTTATAGGAGACTTTAAATTATTGTAGTGTCACTTCCTTTTCTTCTCACTAACTGGAAATTACCATAGCTTGAAGATCATTATTGTAAGAGAGAATGTAATTTTCTGATGAATTTTCTAAAACCGTGTTTTAGAAAAATGAAAATTTGATTGAGCTGAGCCATTCAGTCTTAGAAATCTGACTGCTTAAAATACTTCTTCAAAAATACAGTATTTTGTAAAAGAAAAATAGTTTTTTTATTCCTTGAAACACAATGCTTGAATTAAACTGATCTGAAATTTTTGGTGGGTTTTTTTTTGTTCAAAATGCCTAAACTTCTCTACAAATATTCCAATTTTCAGTCAGTACTCACTGTGACTGAACAGCAATTACATGCATTACCTGACACATGTCAACAGGAGAAGGCATTAGCACCTTCTAAAGTCAGGTTGGTTACTGTTATTCAGACTCTAGCATGCTTATTTCTTAGGGACAAACTAAAGTAATCATACAGCAAGTACACAAAGGTGATCTTACTTGACAAAATGCAAGTCAGCTTGCAGCAATCCCAATGAGTTTGCATTTGACTATTTTCCTTTTAAAGTTCTTCATGATGATATATTAAATGTTTGGACATGTGAAAGATACAAGACAAATGTGACAGTACTTTTAGGCAACCTTAAATCACACTGGTTCAAAGCCCCATTAATATTTTTTTTCTTACGTTTATTTGAAAATCGCCCCTTTTGTTATACAGGGAACAGTCTTCTTCTCCCTATTTACAGTTTCTTTAGGATGCAAAGCTTGATCTCAAGTGGGGCTCTAGATTTTTTTAAAATAAATTTCTATTGTTGGAAAATATTAAATAGCTAACTAGAGACAGACTAGTTTTAAAAGCCATGTGAATGTAGAGCACTGATTTATGGGTGTCATCTACTGTATTCTATCTTTCAAATAACTTTGTCACCTCCTCTAAATTTACACTACAAATTCTTACTATTACCCACTTTGCTGAAGCAGTTAGCCAATACATCCTGGCACTCGTTCCTCTTAAGATGAAAAATAGAAGTCAGGTACATAATTTGGTGTAATCTTGCTTATTTACAGAAAATAAGCGCAAAGTGCAGGTTCCTAGAGAAGAGTAGGATAAACAAACGGCAGGCAGCTCAGCATCTCAGATAAACCTACATCTGCTGCTCAGTCAAGCTTCATGGTTCAAGGAGTCTCGGTCCCTGTGTCCCTTAAAGATGATTCTCTTGTTTCCTTTTTGGATGCTGCCCACCTCCAGCATCACCAGCATTCAAAATGTCCTTGGTCTGTAAAGCCCTCTGTTCATTGCAGTCAGCTTTGAGAGAAGCAGCTGCTACTTAAAATTCCTTGGTTTATTATTCTCTGCTTTATTTTTAGAAAATTTTCAAAAATCAGAACACATCCTCTTCCTTTTTGGTGGCTCATAGAGGAAAGGGAATGCCTTTTTAAATCTCTGCCAATGGCATCTATCAATATTCTTGTAGCAGAGTTTCTACTATGGTGGGCTTGGCTTTGCTCCACAGTTCCCTTCACAGCCTTTTTCACTGCCTGCTGTTTTATTTGTAGTTCCTAGTTTGAGAATGACTTGAAATTAAGGACTAGATGTGATAGACATCTGCTCTATGTGATCTTTATTTTAATGGATTAGCATTACTTCCTATGTGCCAGTAACTATAGCAGCCGACCTATTAAAGAAAGCCCAAAACTCACTTACAGGAGAAGCAGAAAACAAAACTTGAAAGGCTGGTGAAACAATTAATCAAACAAAAAAGTAAAAAAGCCCCAAAAAACTAAACCCAAAAACAATCAATAACCCCTCACCTAAAACCCACTAAACAAAAAAAAAAAAAAAAAAAAACAACAACAAAAAAACACCCCATCAACCTAATTCAAATGACCTACTCAAGTTCTATTAATTCAAAGCATAAATTTGATTAACCAGACTTGGAAATTATAGCTAAAAAAAGCTTCAGATATGAAGTTTCCATAAAAAACAGATAAAGTGAGAACACAAGATGAAGTAGGTAGACATGAGATGTGGAATATAACCAAATCAGAGCTGCAGGTAATTGAGCTCTAGTGCAAAGATGGGCACAAAGCTGGAGTACACTGACAAGGGCACAGAACAAGCAGTAAGATAATTAAAAGAAGGAAGTCTGGTGATGAAGTGAAAAAAGATATGTGGTAGCAGTAAAAGTGGATAAGGGAATAAAAATTTCAGAAAGCAATGGAAGATGTATTCATGAAATGCAAGACTAAAAGCAGCAAAAGTAGAACAAAACTCATTGCTGGATTAGTAGACGTAAGTATCTGTGACTATTGATGTAAGTGAACTCTTGAAACCAGATAAGGACAAAATATTGAAAAACAAGTGAGAAAGTAAAGAAAACATAGTCAAGAGGAAACAAAATGAGAGAAGAAATTGATGGATTTGATGCATTGTGGGAGATAAGACATCCTTCATCTTCTCTAGACTGAAATGCAATACATTTGTTTACGGTGAGAAACAGTAAACAAGGGCACCACATGGTTCCTATTGTAGATTTTTTTGGGGAAAAAAAAAAGAGAATCCATGCATGAATTTCTGTAAATGGTACTTGAATGCCTGGTGTCTGCAGCAGTTCCTCTAAGACTTATAGAGAGTTCATAAAAAAATATCAAAAAAAGAAGAAAATTGAATTATTGTTGTTATTATTTCACATAGTCTACAGCACTGTTATTACAACTTTCCATCATCAGGGATTTAAATAATCAGAAAAGGAATATAGTTAAAAGTCAAGGAAGTATTTACACAACTGGAAGCCTGAAACCTTCTGCAAGATGTTCACAGAATTGGTTTAGATATGATTTTGAATACATAAATATCAATTTGCACAGGAAACACATACCCTGTGTAGACAGAGAGGCTCCCACACCAGCGCCAGTCTGTTGAAACTTGAATTCTGTTTTCCAAAAATGTAGTTTTCATCTCAAAGAAAAAGAAGCACGTAGTAATAATTAAGTAGTTTCCTTCTTTTTAAATGGTATTTCTATAAAAGAAAATTTTGTCTTTTAAGGCAAGAGACAAAGATGTCCTCTTACTGGCCAAATTACATCCTCTGACTCCTGACAAATTACAGAAAGCACTTCTTTATTTACCCATAGACTGCTCATAAGTCTGACAGAGCCAAAATGGAACAAAACCAACAAAAAACCCAAACAGAAAAACAAACAAAATCAACAAAAAACCCCAAACAACAAAACTAAACAAAAGAATAAAACAAAAACAAAATAAAGAAAGGAACTCTGTCCTTGCCAGAACTAATTCTGGTTGCTGAATGACTAAACATGAGAAGAGGTCTCAGTTGGAGGGAGCAAGTGAAATTAAGGAAGGGGAGCACAGGTGCTTTTAAGTAGAAAAAATTCTTCAGGTATGTAGCCCAAAGATAGTATTAAATTTTGCTTCCAAAAAAAGAACATTCCCAGACTGTGAATGGCTCTTAGGTGTAGCGAGACGCCTGGAAGAAATAAAAATGTTTAGGTTTAAAGTCCTTTCCTGAAGAGAAGCATTTACCCTCAGCAATTAAGAATCAGCAGTAGACAACTATTGCTGTAATATCTTTGGGTGGTTATATAACACACCCTGCAGAAAGGCCTTGATATGTTATAATATTGAGATGTGCAGTAACAGCAGTATGGCTTCACGATTATTGCAACTGTAGAATAAAACCTGTAAGAGTCTTTTCTTTCAATTTTGATTTCACAAAGCTGGGTATGTTGTTTTGCAACCATTCACACTGGCGAACTAAAGGGAAGCTCTATTCCTTAAGAAAGCAGTGGGACAAAATGGGCTGAGCTTCAGATGAGACTGGATGTGAGTCCACCTCAAGTCAGAGAGGATCCCAGACTAGGCTCTGCAGAGGTCCACTGTTCAAACAGCCTGACAAAGAAAAGAAAGGGTCATAACATAATGTAAAAGCAGTAAAAAAATTCCCTACATGACTTGACACTGAAAGCACACAAGAGATAAGAAAACAGATGAATGACACAAGTGTGTCACACACTTGCTTTGTCACATTTTTTCTGCTCTGTAACAGTAAATGTAAAAATTAACAGTACTCTGCTGGAAACCAGATCCAGCATTCCCATGATTAGAGTTTAATGAATTCAGATCTAAATTTGCATTGAAAAAAATTGCTGGTTTACTTAAATTAATAAAAAATAGTGGCTACAGACTCTCAGCTTGCCCTCACTGAGCCAATGCTTGGTTGTGCAAGAAGCTCCTTCCCCCAGCTGTGAGGAATCACCCTGAACTGAGGGTCTACGGGCAGAGCATGTGCCTTCCTCATCATTCTCAGTGCATTTTCCTGCAAAATCACACAAATTGGCAGCTTAGGCTGCACTGTGGTTTGCAGGTTTTTAGGAATTTGTGCTGAACAATAAGCACAAATTCCCTCCTGCTGGCTCTACTTTTGAGACAGTCTTGGAATAAAGAAAGACAGGCGCTGGGGATGGAGAAAGATCCTCATCCTCAGGAACACAAGTAACTGATGGAAAGTCAGATCCTGGCAAACTGTGGGTTTTTCTTCCACAAAACCCAGGGGAAAGAAAAAGAAGAACACAATTCTATGCTTACTTGGCTAGGGGTAGCTTCAGTTGTAGTCTCTTAGATGAGAAAACATCAGAAGCTTTCCTTTGCTGGTAAAAAGCTATTAGCCTTTTCCTGGCAGCTGCCACCCCTGGGGTAGAGGAAAGCTCACACCTTTTGTACGTGGCAGGCTCCAGCTCCAAAGACTTTAAAGATTTCAAAGTCCCTGAAACTGAAGTGCAACAGTGCTACAAGAGAAGGAACAGAAAAAATGCAGTGGCAAATTTTTAGATCTACCTTCTTTTTATTGTACAAGGCAAGAAAACAAAAAAACCTTCAGAAACCTAAAACCTACTGTTCCCTATCAAACACTGTTCTCAGGCAGCAGGCAAAATGTTCTCTGAAGTGCTCAAAGGAAATCTGCTCCAAAGAGCTTCAACCTCCTAGTAAAAAAACCCAAAACTGGCATTGCATGAAATGTCATTTGTTGCTTGTTTTGTTTTTTGCCCAAATCTCAGAGCACATTTGATCCTTCTGATAAGCTGGATATCCTGGATCTCTACAAAGGTTGGAAAGTGTATTTACACCCAAATTTCTTATGTTTCTCAGCATGCTTTCCTGTGCCATGTGTTGCATGCTGACTTGTCTCCAAGTCTTTCTTCTTTATTTTGATACAGAGTCGTTACTTAGAGTTAAAGCTTAACGAGGTAGTTTTGCATTTTTTATAAATCTATGTCACTCAAGTCCACGTATAATTATTTGAAAAAAACAAAGAAAAATTCTTTAGCAAAGTAGTGTGTGCATTCAGTTACAGGAAAACTGCAAGTCTAATAAAATAGTAAAGGAGAATATTTTCCTTCTAAAATTCCAGCCTAAATCATGGTGTGCTGCAAGTAATCAAGTTCCAGTTTATTTTAATATAAAGCTTTCTGTGTCTGGGATACAAAATTAAATTACCATTGCCTTTCCAGGAAGAAACAACTGTCTTTGAACTGACTACAGATCAGGTTTTGCAACCATTACATACCCTTTCTTCCTGTTTCTTTTCACCTAGATGAAATCAAGCGATGTCGTACATCGGTGGCAGTAGTAGCTTTGACTATTTCTAAAGTAAGAAACATGTTCTGGATGGGATGGGCTATATCACTTTGGCAAGGCTTACTAATAAAGATGACTATTCTGAATAAGCTGCTTCTATCTGCAAAGGATAAAAGTCAGACTTCTCTTGTTCAGTCTCCATAGATAACTGATCAGAGAATAAATACGTCCAGCAAATACTTCCTGTCAGATGGTGTTGAACATATCTCTTCCACCTACCCTTGTTTTATTACCTGAAAATGTGGTAAAATCAGACCGTTAATCTTTTGAAACTTGGAAAATTAAGGGAATTTTGTGGCCATCTGGATTTTCTCCATGCTGGCCTGGCCATAGAAAATTGAGGTGGGCAATAAGAATGTCAGTGCTGTGCCATGCTGGGAATTCTCTGACCACACTCCTAGAAGCAGCTTTGAGTCCATACTCCTGTACAAGGTTTGCCAGCAGGTGGAAAGTCCTCTGACTTTCTGGTCTGAGTCTAGATGGGTTACTGGAGAGAGCATGTGGCAGTTCAGGGAAGGGGTGAAAAAAATCCAAAAGCAGGTTTATATTTTGCAGCTGGAGTTGTGTCTGTCAGGGCAAAGACACAACCTCAGTCTGACACATATTGAACTTCTAGGGCTGAAGCAGATTTCTGAGCTTTGCCTTCCTCATTATAGAGTTATAAATTGCTTGATCCTTTGACTACTGTACAGCAAGAAGTCACAGGATACTAAACAGATAAAGGATCTGAAACAGTGGTTTTCTTCATATTTTCAGATCAGCTTTCTAGGTTTCTCCCAACCATTGCTGTGCTGTCTGCATTTTCAGAAATGCCCCCAAGAAAAGTACCTGATAAAGGCATATTACTTTTGTGTTGATTTATGGTTTTGTTGTGGGTTTTTTTTTTCTTTTTTTTTCCTCCAAAGAAGTATCACTTTGCTCCCTGACATTCAATCCTGTGCCTCTGAACATCAAAAGTTGTACTTCAGCTTCCCAGCTTTGACAGCTGAAAATAAAAGTAGAAGGTGACTGAGTAGGCAGGTGCAGTGACAAAAAAAAAAAAAAATGTAGCTCTGCTTTCTCCTCTCTTGCTATGTTTTATTTCTCTATGGTTTTTGTAACTCTTCTTATTTCTTTGTGCATTATTCTTTGTGAATATGAAACATTAGGGGAAATTGTGATTGCCTACTGTCATCCCCAGGCTCTTTGTGGTAACTGTCAGATGTGGAACACAGGAGCTCTGCCAGAGGTATGTGAGCAAACCTTCTTTTCTATTCCCATTAGTTTCAGGTGACTTTTGCCTACTCAATTTTCTCTCTGCTTCTGGCCCAGATACAGAAAGGGGCACAAACAGAGCAGGACAAATCACTGTCTTTTTCTAGCTGTGATGCCGAAAGGGATCTCCTTGGTAAGAAATGTTTAGATTGTCTGTACTTCATTTGGAATAATAGAATAAAAAAGAAAATCAAATGCTGAGAAGGGTGAGAACTTCTAATGTAAAAGACCTCTGACCCCCAAAAAACTTTCTACAAAAGCTGCTGTTATATGAAGTCTACTTGACATGGTGGTGGCAAAGACTGCAAATTTCCCTCTCAAAATTTTCCACAATCCAAGAAACATCACAGTTCAGAACCAAATAATTGCCTTCACTTTATGCTATCAGTTGCCGCTCTTGGAGCTGTAACACAAAACTGAGTGGGTATTTTTTTAAAGTTTTTAGTCCTCTGGAAATTACTGTAGGATTTCTACCACAGGATACTTCTGTGCTTAACCCACTGTCAGAAATTCCTGGTCCCCAGCCCTCTGAACATTGCAGCTTCCATATGAACCTGTTAGGCTAAGGAAGGCTGAGCAGCTGCTGCTAGGCATGGAAAGACCTTGAATACCTGAGATGTTAATAGGTGTGCTAACCACCATAAAAAGCATTTTAGCCTAGTGCAGAGTAGGACAGGTGAAATGACAGGCACATTACCCAGAGCTTTGGAGCAGGATGAACAGAAGCTGAGCCACAGGATCCATGGATCTCTGGGGCTGGGGCTGCAATGTGACAGTTTCACTTTTGAGTTTTGTCTGTCAGGAAGAAACAAAGAAGTGAAAAACCACTACTGGGAACCAGAAAAACAAGGAGAAAATTCAAGGTGTGCTGGTACAATGGTGCTCAGAGTGAGACAGAAAACTGAGCTTGGAGTGCTGGAAAAATAAACTTCCTATTCTTGTTTATTTTTATTGTATTGCGGGAAGCAAAACTTGTATACATTCCTTAAAAAGAAGGATTGCATGCAAGCAATACTTGACTACATCATGAGTCAGAGAGAAGTTAGCAAGACTGCATATTGGCTAATCATTCATGCTAATGTGTTTGGGGTGGATTAATGAAGACCTTGCTCTGTGAAATCTCACTGTTATCCTGTGTTATATTGTGTTTTCCACCTTTCTTTTTGGCTTATAAAGGTTTCCACTGATGGCATTAACCCTAGTATAGTGAATCAAGACTACCAATAATACGTCTGCTTTGATCAGAGTTTGCAGACCCCTAGAGCAATCCATAGACTTTACAAACATTTGTGATTGGGAGATAAAAATAAACAAGGTATGCTTGTGACCAGCTGCTCTCAAATATCTTTCCATGTTTATTGCAATAACACTTATTAAAAACCTCTTACCCCATATGTAGAGTGGCAAAAGTAGCTTGGCATGCCATTTGCATTTTTTTAATATGCATGTTTGTGTTTTAGCACAGCAATTTTTAAAAATTTTATTACGTTAAAGAAATTTCTTAGACAGCTCTTGTCCAGCACATGGGAAGCAACACATCAGAACATGTGTGAACACAGACTTCACATGTTGTGGGGAAGTTGACATGACTGCATCATCCCAAAAGCAAAGGCAACAAAAGTTAATGATATTTATCTCCTGCTTTCACAGAGAAATATCAGGAGACTGCAGAGATGACATATTGAGGGACAATTTCACCCATCACTGAATGAAATTCATTCACCTCTGTATCATATCTATGCTTTGCAATGCTCCCATTATGTGCATTAATGGACCAATAAAACCTTTCTCGGTATGCTTTAACACTACAGAATATTTTTTCCTGTACTAGGTACCAACTGAGTGAAATGGTTCATCTTGCTATATTTTTTTTTTTTTGCTATTTCAAATGTTTATTTTTATTTTCATCACATTTCAGTGTAAACTACTCAGGCAGATATCTCTCCTTGTGAGTATCTTGAAGATGACAGCTTGTTTAGTTTGTTGTATAAAATAGTCGGGTCACTAACTGCTGTGTGTCCTGATGATCATAAAGTACATTATTTCTTACAAAGTATGTCTTAGACCACTTAAAAAGCAACACTGAGATTACTCTATAACACACAGATTTGAACTTGATTTGCTATACAATTTCTTTAATCATTCCCTTGATAGAGAGGGATTTAAACATTTAGTTGTATCAATGGTCTATGCAGAAAAGTGGGAAATCATTTTGACCTGACCCAGTTCTTAAGATAGATCTGTTTTTTTTTTTTTAAGTTTAAGCAGATGAACAATTTTTTGGTTAAGTCAAAGAATCCACTCATGACTAATTTTCAGCATGTGTTTGGAAAACTTTGAATGGGACTATAATCTTCAGACACTTCTTTCAATGTCAGCATCCCCGTCTGGTCTTGGATTATAAAGCAACTAGAGATTAGCCCTTTGTGCTGAAGTTGGTTTCTGCTGCACTTACAGACTTTGAGGAACATTTTCACTGGTGAGGAATTAATAGAAATCAGTGAGGTCAAGTGGTAGTCAACCTTGAAACTCTCCAATTGTCATTTTCAAAGCTTTCCAGGCTCAGAAAACACGAACCCTTGCAGACTTTCAAGGGTACAAGAGTAAATTTTCTGGAGACAATGCTTTTGTATGACATAGGCTGGAAATATAAATGTGGCTTCCTCTATAACTTTTAATGTCTCTTAAAAATATGCATTTAAGGTAATGAGAAAATCTAAGAGGAATCCCTTTGCTTCCAATTTATGTTTTGTCAGCATTTAAGATAGTAGATAGTCGAGAAGAACTACAAGTTCTTACGATCTGTAAGGTTTCAGGACACTTCACAGAATATTCTAAATTGGAAGGGACCCACAAAGATTATTGAATCCAGCTCTTAAGTGCATGGCCCATATGAGGATCAAACCCAGAACCTTGGCATTATTAGCTCTGAGTTCTAACCAATTATTCTCATTGGCCCCATACATGGCATAAAATGGATGCTGTTAGGCTATGAACTAAGGCAGATTTTACAGTTTTTACTTGATTCTCTCTTTGATTTGGTCTTTTGCATGCTCATCTTCTTTGAGGTTGCTGCCTCAGGGTACACCATGGCTCTTCCTGTGTTCAGACACTCCTTTGCTTTTTCACTCTTGGATCTAATTTGCTTTCCTTTAACTTAAAACTCCTCTGTCCCTTTAAAGGTCCATTATTAACTGAATCATAGGTTTCCATGATCCTTTTTCTCTTTATTCCTCTAAGATCCTTTTGCATTTTATTCCTCTCTTTGGCGTGTCTTGAATCTCCCTTACTTGCCCCAGTGAATTTAATTTACCCTTTTAATTACTGAATTTGATCCGTGGCCCCTTAGCTCCCCTCACTAGTGCCTTCCAAAAACAATGTCTAATCTAAAGCAGCATAGAGATTTATGATCTGATAATCTGTTAATCTCCTGATTTTTCTGGAATACTGCCACCTGGCAATAAGATATGGCCCATACACACTGATGTGTGTTCCTCTGGGAAAACAGTGCAGCAGTCATGGCAGTTTGTGTTCCAGAAGGTTCTGTGAGCAGTGTGACCAGAACTGGGTAGGAGAAAGCAGCCCTGATTCTTTCTTCAACCATTCTCAGCCGTGTTATCAAGACCTTGGTGTACCTTTCTACCCTGTATTCCCTTACTTGATAATTATGTTATCAAGTGATAACATAATTAGTGTATCAACTGAGGCATATGTTCAAAGCAGTGCCCAACCTCTGTTAGTATTGCAATCAAAGGCAAAATCAGTGAGATTGAGGCTGTATCCATTGTGCAGAAAGGAAATGTAGTCTGGACCTGAACCAGCTTCTGCTGTTACTCAGACAGGTACCCAAAATATGTTTCAATTTGCTCCACATAATTTGTGAGCTTGATATAGAAATGCTTTTGCTCTTTTTTCTTTTAAAAACAATAAACCCCAAAATCTTAAAGCTACAAAAATGTAATTTTTAAAAGAGGCATTTTTTTCTACACCTAGAGATGGATAAAATATTTCTAAACTTCAGCCAGCAGTCATTTAATTAAATATTAATTATCTTTTATTATTTCTAGTCAGATTATCAGCTGTAGCAGAGAAGTGGTAAAAAGAGATAGCATCTTAGAGTCACGAGACACATCAACACTTCCTAGGGAACATTTTGATAAACATAGAAAGAAAAGGAAACCATCATGTTAATAATAGTGGGGATGACCTTAACATTTAGGATGCTAAGGCTATCTTAATCTTTACTTCCTTCCATGGAGTAATATTTATTTCAGTGATCATCTGAATTTGCAAATAGAAATGGAATAGCAGGACAATGTGAGATGGATTGAGGACAGAATTTTTTTTAAGAGGTCGTGTTTTAACATTTTCAGCTGTGCTCAACAACTGGTTGCTGGAGTTATCTCCCTGAATTTTAACTAGTAGCTGTGTAATGTACTATTGTATCAAAGTGATGAAGAAGCATTTTCAGTTAATCTCTATCTGGAACTGCGTAACTTCACAGTACTCAAATTTATTTCAGTCTGACTGTAGAAAGGCATATACATGAGAACATAACTTCAAAAGGATTTTCTAAAATACAGTAAGCCAGATTTTATCACTTTCAGTTACTATAAGCAGCATCTTGAGTGAAGGTGACAGGAAATGGCGATGTAGTCCAGCTATATTTACTAATTGTTTATCTGATTTCTGGCATTATTCCTCACATTTCTCCTTCTGTCAAGCTTTAATAATAAATTACTTTGAGGCATTTACTGGCATCCAACTTCATGTCTTTGAGTGTCATTTTCTCTTTGTTGTTGTTGCAGTAATGCATTGGGAGTCTAAATTACAGGGGTAGATAGCAGTGGCTCAGAATGTCTTTTAACCACCAATAGTGGGTCTAGCAGAGTAGCTTCTGAAGGTGTTTTATTGACAAAAGGGGGCATTTAACAGCTGTTTATCTTATTGACCCATGCTCCTCTTTTGCCCACAGAGCTCACTGGAGGTCTCTTTTGGATATTGTTATTATAATGAATTTTTGAATTATTAAATAAATAATCAACCCAAAATATTCCAGTGAAGTGCCTGCATTCTCATCCCAACTAAAAATCCTACTGCAACTTGCTGAACAAATCTCTGTCCCTTATATTTTAGCATATCTATCTCATCTTGCATTGTTTCTGATTGTGTGAGATTGCAGGTAACTGTGTAACTGTAAAACTGTCTTCATTTGGTGTGAATTGATGGTTTTATTGGTACTTGAGACTGTAGCCTTTTCTTTTTTCCTTCAGTGGGATTCATCTCAAGCTCTGGAACAAAAACCAGCAATGCCTCTCCCCTTAAAGACTGCAACATCAATTTACGAGGTCAAATGCAGTATTTTTAGTAAATGTGCACGACAGTTGGCTCAGAAAAAATTATCCCCCTTTAGAAGACAAATGCTACAGAAAAAGATGGGCACAAATTGTGTAAGGTACTGTGGCAGTTTTCCACATGTCCCTTGCTGAGTCTTAGAGAGGCTCCAGAATGGGGCTGCGCCTCCCCCTTCCCCTTGGCGGCACCCTGAGGCTGAGGACAAGGAAAAGGGAGGGGAGGGAGTTCCTGTGGTCCCCGTGGTGCATGGACACAGAATCAAACCCCAGGGAGCCCAGCTCACCTCTGACATGCCTCACGACAGGTTACTCCTGGCATGTCTCCTTAGCCTCTTCCTGAAGACCTACTGTGAGAGACAATCCAAAAGTTCTCCACAGAATCTAATCCATCAGAACTTCCCTTCTGGGGTGTAACATAAATCTCCCTTACAGCACTGTAGACATTACTATTTTTCCCATTCATGACAGGAGGTGAAGTCCACATGCAAACTTCAGTCCTCAAAGGAAAATGATATAATCTGATGACAACTTCTCTCAAGGTATATCCAAATAGCTACAAATATATCCATCAGCTGCCCAGAGAAAGTCTGTGCTTTGTGCTCAGTCTCTTCCTATTTCATAGAGGTGAATGATGTTAATCTTTCTCAAGGCTTCACAGTCCCTGGATAGCAACTCCAAAACATTAAACCATATTTAGGACATGAACTCTAAAAAATATCAGGTAACACATGGGATGAATAGTTCCTGTATAAAGAATAAAAAAAGACTGATGGTGTACTGAGCTTTTAAAATAAATAATAACATAGAACATAGGTCCAAATAAAAAATTATAGATATGCAATTTTTGTTCCTACAGCCATGGAATCAGCCATGTTCTAGGTGGCCCAGACAGCAGCTTTCTGCATCCTGTAGGATCTGGCTCTTAGTGATTTCCCAACTCGAAGCTGCATTCCTGTGTTTATACATAAGTGCAGTTGAATGTAAAAAAGCTTGGAAAAAATCCTGTCACAAGAAGAAAGTTTGCATAAAATGCATTCAAAAAGTGAATCTGACAAATGCAGTACGTAAAGCTAGGAACCCTTTTACTCACATCCTATTTCATCCTTACAGAATGAAGCATCACACCAGAGAAGCGTTATGGGGAGCAGTTTTAAGCTGGCATAGATGTTTTACTATCTGGAAATCAATTTCAATGTTGGACAGTGGAGCTTCCAGTTTTAGTGTCTGCGGTTGATAGAGATAACTAGCAGGGACTGAAAGGACTCAAGCAAGTGGTTAATTTCAGGTTTTGCCATGATGTCCAACATCGACAGGATGGTATTTAGTGTACACAAAGTCCTAGGAAGACTGGCACCATGTTGATTACCTTTTGTGAAGGAGATAAGCCTCTTCCAGCCCAAAATGAATGGGCAACTGTTCACCAGTCTCATTTATATATATATATGTGTGTACATATTTAAAGATTAAGTCTTACAGCTTGCTGAGAATGCATGGAGTTGGACAAGTTTATTGCTGTGGATTCATAGGCACAAGCTGAGTAGTTGGAATTTTTACATTTGCTCAACAATTCTGCTAAATCCACCTTATTCCCTAAAGCACATAGTGTTTATTCTGTTTTTTCAGCAAAGTACAACTATTGATTATGAGATAGCATGTACACAAAAATCCTGCAACAAACCAAAAAGACCTACAATAAAACAAAAAGCCTGTCAGTTTAAGTTTACCAGAGGTTCAGTATAAGGAATTTTGGAGCTTTCATTAGTTGAACTCCACACACAGAGGTTAATTCAAGTTAACCCCATTGACTGACAGAGCACTAAATGGATTTAAGTTGCAGTTCCTTATATGCTTTCTTCTGCGGTGAATCCAGTGTTGGAAATCTTTGAATTCACATCTGTGTCTTCCATGGAAACAACTTCTCCCCATTTTTGGACCTCATTTGTCTGGTCCTTCACCTAAAAGACAGCTGCTGGGGAGATCACCGGGTTAGAAGTCACCCTGGGAATCACACCTTTTACTCTATTTGCATCATGGCACTGATGCCTCAGTGTGAAGCCTAGATCTCCAAGCACTGCAAAAGCTCCCCTGCAAGGAGCATGAAATGCAGCCCTGGGACTTTCAGACCTCCTTGTGGCAGTTTCATCAGGAGAAATGAGGGAAGTGTACCCCTAGGCCCCCTTTCCAGAATGCAGTTGACTGGACAGCTACCCCATCCCACAGTTTGCATTTTTGGATAGCCTAGTCCTGCTCTCCCCTCTGTGGATCCACCAAGACACTTCTTGCTTGCCCTGCCCTGTCCTCAACCCCCAGATCCCACCTGTAGATCCCAGCACTTCTCCTGTCTTTGCCTGCACAGCAAACCGATGCAGCCAGCCAGCCTGGCAGGCTCACTCACTTTTCCTCCGCTGGGTTGGATCTCTGCCACATCAGTGACTATGCCCTGAGGCTGTGCTTTCATGGGCATTTGCCAGGAAAACTCAAGAGCTGCTTCCCTGCCCCTGTGCCATGCCTGTTGTGCTTTTCCTGCTGTTTGCTGGGCATTACAAGGAATGAAGACAACAAGGGATCTGGAGACAGAAATTTCCTCCTCTTTTAGCCAGAGTGCTTCACCATTATTACTTCTGCATAATCCTGCAAACAGCTGAACCATGGGACAGAAATTGCTGAAGCCACCTAACACAGAGTTGTTACAGGAGCTTTAAACTGATGCTGAACAGTAGGCAGAGGGTATTTTTTTTTCCTTAAGTTTTTGTTTTGGTCTTTATATTATGCCATCTCATTTGGGAAAACTTTCTTTCATTTAGATCTAGGAAGGATTAGTCCTCAATCTGCTTGGGAAAAGACAACCAGTACCTTTTAATAAAGATGTGATAATAGGCAAACAATTTCCTCTTTGAGTTTTCTAGGCATGTTAGTATCTATGCTGTGTAGGTTAATAATGTGTTAAATCATAGTGACTCTTATTCTTGGTCACTGTATGCCTATTGGGTTTATCAGCCTAAAAGATTTTTTTCTCATCCTGTCAGATTTTGAGAGTTCAGCCCTCACCTTTGACTAGTTGGCTATGAATACAACTAACTTGAATGTGAGGCTCACAGAAAGGGAGAAAAGATATGGGATTTAGAAGGAGAATTGATGTGCTTCTTCTTCTCTCCAGCAAACATCTTTCTCTAGACATAATGCAAACCAAACTGGCAGAGTGGGGAAGATTATGTCCCTAACAGCATTTATCATGACATCGTATACTGTCCATCTTGAATTATCACAGAGGAATGGCAGCCAAATAATATGCAATTAGTCATTAGTATTACAGGATATGTTGTCAGGGCTTATTCATTCTTTGGGGTTAGGAAAATAACTGGCTGGTCATCAGAGAATGAACAAACGGTTCCCTGACACCTTTTTCCTCATTCCACATCTCCCCTCCCACCTGCTCTCATTTCTTCTCTCTGATTGCTCTCGTGTCCTTTTTGATGAGGTATTAATAATAGCAAGGGTGCTAACCTACTTTTCTTCAAAATATTAAAGCAACAGAGCACAGCCACAGTGCCAGGCAGCAGCTGCTGGTCAGGCAGTGGGTTACAGAAGAATTAGAAGCAGTGAACTCACACTTTTTCTTTGGTTTTGCTTTGTTCTTTTCATTTGTGTTCAGGAACAAAGAAAACGGAGAGTAGGAATGGGGAAGAGGAGAAGAGTTTGTTCAGGGGATCTAGTTGAAAATAGTGACCACAAAAAATGATCTAGTTGAAAATAGTGCCCCAAACTGGTCTAACCTGTCTCTACTTTATGTTTCATGATAATTACTCTCAGTGTATTTCTGAGCACCTCTGAGGTTGTTGAGATGTGGCAGCAGAAAGAAATGGGAGTCCAAACTCCACCCCCAGAAAATGAATATAAAATGAACCCTCCAGCTCCAAGCTTGTATGACTTATACCTGATGGTGTGGGTTATTATTTTACAGTGATATATTAGATATATAAACAATAATAATAGATATATAAACAATATCTATTGTTTTCTCCATTTAGAAATGTTCTTTAGGAATAATATAGTAGTAGACATAGCAACTGCAAGTGGTGTATTTTTATGTTGATGGCCCCAATCTTTCTTGTTTCCTTAAAATGCAGAAAATACCTGTAATCTATCTAGTGAAATTTACTCATTTTAAATGGCAAAATAAGTTGTTTCATATCTGTTCAGCATGCTGTCACAAGACAGTTATGTTTAGGAATATTAAAAAAATATTCAAAATAAATAATTTGACCAAAAGGAAACATTTCATACTGCTTTTAAATATGTGGGGTCATCCAGGGAAGTTTTGGAATGAAACATCACAACACAGGTTGGAGTGTTTGTTCACTATATCGTTGCCCTCAATCTGCATTTTCTGACAATGTAAGGTAGTATTTTAAATGTGAGGTACTGAGCTTTTTCTTACACATGAACACATGAGGAGGCTATTTTATAGATGATTCTTACATTCCAGTTAGCCTGTACTTAAAGAAATATCTGAAAAAAAGACAAGTTGTCAGGTCTATTTTGAGACTGGTTTTTTTCCTGTACAGATATGAACAGTCTACACCTAAAATAGCCTTTTTGGGGAAAACCTAACCAATCAAACAAAAATCCCACCAACCTTTGTCTGAATTAAAAAGTTTAAAAGTAAGACTTATTCCGCTCTCTTGAACCAAAGAAACAGCTCCACAGGCAGACAGAGCATCCACTGAGTTTGCTTTTCATTTTGTATACAGCAGAAAGCCCTGATCTGTTATTAAACCCAGCTGAAGGCATGTGCTTTACTCTACACAATCCTTCACTGTCTTACCTCTACTGCGATCGCTGTGAGATAGGTTCTAAGACATTACTCAAAAGCAATGTTTTCTCAAGAAAAGGTCCAAGAAACACCTAATCTCTCTTAAAATCATTCTGAGAGCTCATTTATTTAGCTCGGGAATCTTTTGTCAGATGTCAATAAGAGGCACAAAGACTTGAATCAGATTACATAAAAGGACTTTCTCTCAATAAAATTAAGGTTTGAAACCCTTTCTGGTACAAACCTTATTCCTGCCTTGCAGCTCCTTGAATTTTAAATTCTCTTTCTGTGGTTACTTTTGGAGACACCATTCCCCTGGTACAGTTCAAGAAGTCCTTGAGATTATGGATTCACTGCAATCTTTTTATCTAGAAAAACAAAAAAGGCACATTAAAAAAAAAAACAACACATGGAAACTGGGAAAATCTATTTATGTCCAAGAATCTTAAGAAGACAGGGTGAGCCCCTGGAGTTTAGCCACTGCACAGACATGGTAAGCACTATCCACTTCAGGTAGGAGCAGTTTTTTAGGACACCAGTACAGTGGAAAACGGAGCATGGTGCAGAGCTGTTAAGAGACTTGTATGTGACAGCACCATGTAGAGAAAATTGTTTGGTCTTTAGCACCTCTCTAATCCACTTGATTGCTCTGTAACAGCTTAGGAGCAGCTGTTCCTGCTTCTGTTTCTGCAGGTTATAGAGACTTCCATACCTGAGCTTCTGCACTGAGAGGGATAGACTGTGACCTAAGTCTCTCTGCAAAGGCTGGCTCTCCTTCCATATCTGGTTAGCTCATTTGTGAAGAAATGTTTTGTCAGGTCCTATGTTGATGCTGAGCTAGTTGGCTTTGTACTGGGATATCGGCTCTGCTCCTGCTGTCTTATAGAAGTTAGAGTCACCATCTGTCTTGTTTCTGTACAGTGAACTGTGTGCTGCTAACAGTCTGGTGACACTGACTGCAAAGTTCACAGCACTGCTATTTCAATGAAAAATCACCTTTGAGGATGTCTGTCTACACAGACATGATTTGAATATTTCCTAGGACGGTGTTTGTGCTCCAAAGAGTCAATCCACAGTGCTTTACTGATCTGGAGTTTGATACTAAATCTTATTTGTTAGTCATAATCTTCAAGTCATTTGCTCCATGGCATATCCTGCACTTATCCTCAGATGTCCTTTGGAGTTCAATAGCAGCAGATCACTCTCACCTTTACACTTGCAAAACAAGTCTTACCCCCAGTGATGAAACCTATCTGGTTCATGGTTGAAACAACATTGTCACCCTGGTAAACAAGGCTGACCAAAGATGCTTACTTACCATCTTCAGATGGGTATGGTGGCAGAAAATTCTCTCTCATGGACTCCTCTGAGCTAGGGTTTAGATAATGATCTTGAAGCCAATCAAGGTATGATTTTTCATACCTCTACTTGCCAATCATTCAGAGCAAATCTATCCTATCCAGAAAGGAAGACTCTTTTTTAGGCTCCACGATTCAAAGAAAGGTCAAACAAGAACAGGAAAGATTGGATAGACTCATTTTATATCCTTTTTCTGAAGAAAACATTTCTGTTGGCTACTGTCCTAAGAACTGTCAAAGCAATTGCTGTAGGAGCGCACCTTATGGGTTTATGATCTACTTCTCTTCAAGCGGAAATACTGTATGCACTCCTTTGAAAAGGTTTGGGAATTGGTATTTTGACAGAGCACCTCAAAAAAGCACTATGTCATGAAACATAGTGCAAAATAAAAACAATATACTAGTTAATGGTTCTTTTGTTTTACATTTTCTTTCTTTCTCAAGAAGCAATGTAGTCTCAAAGTAGCTTATGTATAAATCTCTTTAAAAAATCCCTGTTTGATATCACTCCATTTCCTCTCCTCTGCCTTTCTCTCTTTGCTTCCTGCGCTCCTTTATGGGGTTTAGCGAGTGAGATGTGAGTTACATTGACAGAACAAACATGATAAATTCCTGCTGCCCTATGAAATTTGTTCAGTCGAGTTCCTCTGCTGCTGTGAATCTTAATGCTGTTCTCAGGCAGAGTTTTCAATCCATCAGATACTGTACAGCTGCATATGTGCACCACAGCGGGAAGATTTATGGGCTCCTATTTTTAGAATTTCATGTTTTGGCACCTCCATGCTGTTCATTTGCCCAAACTGTATTCTGCTAATTAAACCTTAAGACCTAAATTATAATGTACTTAGGGATGTTCAGCCAGTGAAGCAATGGGATTGCTTGAACATTTCTCGATTGCATCCATTTATATATGAAATAATTTTCTTGTGAAGTAAAGGTACTGTAATGCCATATTTTTCATTGTGAAAGGAAAACTTGCATTGCTTTTCATTAACATTTCAATGCACAGATATGCTATTTTTTGTTATTTCAGCACATTTAATATATGCATACACTTAATTCAATGGTAGAATAGTTTGCAGTTTGAAAAGCTCTGGATGAGAACTTTTAAACAGACAAAACCTCTTGGGGATCTTCCTCTGCAGAGGTTAAACAGCTGAAAGTGTGAAAGTTAAAGGAAGAAGGCAGGATCAGTTTTATGCTGAAATGACATTGGAAGCCACTGGAAACAGTTTTATCCATAAGCTGAGCCCAAATTTTGTTATGCTAGCACTCATTTCATATTCTGGCATGTCCTATCTTTAAAAATTAACCTTGTTTAGCCGTCTGTCTTAAAACAACTTCTCAACTTTTAACTCATTTGCCAGGCCTAGGAAAGAGTGTAACCTTACATTGTACAAGAAAATTACTTAGCAGCAAGCTCATGCAGTCTCATTTTACCTAGAAGTTGAGTTCTCAGTTATTTAGTACACATTGATTAATAATATAATATAACATTGATTCTCTTACACAGACGACCACCAATTTTCTTGACTGAAAGTGTTAAGAATGAAAATGAAATTGTCTGTAAATTTTAGAGGCATATACATTAAGATGGGGCTATTAAAAAGTTAGGATTTCAAGGTGCAGGAGCAGGCCAGCCCTATGTGCTGAATCAGGAGATATTGGGGAAAAAGACCAGCCTGGCTGAACAGGGAACTCTCACAGGAACTCAGGGGAAAAACAGGAGGTTTATGACTTTTGGAATAAGGGACAGTCAACTCGGGAAGAGTATAAGGATGACATTAGACTATGTAGAATGAAAATTAGAAAGGTGGAATTTAAACTAGAACTCAATCTGGCCACTGCTGTGAAAGATAATAAGTGCTTTTATAAATATGTTAACAACAAAAATAGGGCCAAGAACAATCACAATCTTTATTGGAAATAGAGGGGAGCATAGTCACCAAGGATGAGGAAAAGGCTGAGATACTCAATACCTCCTAGGATGAGAGGACATAGCCTCAAGTTGTGCCAGAGAAAGTTCAGGATGGACATCAGGAATAACTTCTTCATGGAAAGGGTTATTAAACATTGGAATGGTCTGCTCAGGCAGATGGTGAGGTCAGCATCCTTGGCAGTGTTCAGGAAGCAACTGGACTTGGCACATAGTGCCATGATCTAGTTGATCAAAGTGGTGATCAAAGGTTGAACTCAATGATCTCAGAGGTCTTTTCCAACCTATACAATTTTGTGATTCTTTGATTCTGTTTTTTGTACTTTAATGGATGGCAACTTAAAGGCTTGTGAAAAACAAAAGTGAGAAACAGAGGAGAAATCCTTGATGCAGAAGATGAAAAATGCTGTTACTGAGACATGAATTAAGTGACAAGAAATACATTCATCTCAAATCAAGAAACCTATGATGCACTGTGTTTAGGACTAATGGAAGACTAAGTTAAATTTCTGATCTTACTAGGGTTATGCAGATCAAATGAAAAAAATAGACTAGAACAGAAAATTCTTTTCAGAAACAAATCTTACTTTCAGGCACTGAAATGAGAGGAGGGGATGAGAAATGCTAAACTGAGAAGTCTAAAAAGGTAACTTTGGGGCATATTAATACAGAACCCACTGCAGACTGAATTGGCCCTCTCCTGTTATCACACAGAGAAACACGCACATGAATCTTTGTCCTCCTCCATTTAGTGGAAAAATATCTAGCTCTGTAGCCATGTCTCCTTTGCTTACGGGAAATACAGAAGGTACTTGTTACATCTTTACTTGGAAAGAAAAGTAGCATTAGAGACTAGAAAAGCTCAATGGCATGAAATGGAAAGTAGTTGTAAAGAATCATGGAAACATTATCTGGCTAAGTGAACTAGAATTACCACCAAAACTGCTGTCTTTATTTCTGCTTCACTGCCAAGGCCCGCAACTAGATCCCTTATCACACCCCCTTCTGGCCTCCCATACAAAAAAGTTGTAAAGAAAATTCATTGCAGAAGATGTGCCCTTCCCTCCGGTCCTGAGAAATTTAGCTAAAAATTACACACTGCATCTTTGGACTTTACTACCTTTCCTAGAAATCCCAGGGCTGCCACAGCCCTAGGGTAGTGATACCAGTGTGGATTCATAGATCTATTTAACTAACAAGGTAAGTGTCATGAAAGCCTTCTCTGAATCCCAGTTATTCTTCCTGGTTTTGGAACAGCTCTTTCTGAATAGAAAGAGGGAGATGTAACCCTCAGCAAGGGCATTCTTGTGGCTCTTTTAATTTCCCTGACTCCCCACTGTAGTTTCTAAGGTGTTGCATTTGGACAATTGTATTGTGCGTTTCTCACTCTAAGGTTGCTTTCTACTTTCAGAAGCAGGCTCAATACCATTTTAAACTATTTTTCTAATCTGCTTAGTAGGAAACGGTGACTTTTCCTTTCTGGAGGGAAATTTTCAAGCACTTGGAAATGCGGAGCTGAAGAAACTCTAATACCAGGTTATGCACTGGTACTCAGCACTGCATAAAGATGACACACAGTTTGGGAACAGTAGTGAGAAACTGGGTTAAAAAGCCCTTGCTGTTCTTCAGTACTGGAATTTAAGGAAATACGTGACACAGAAGTTGTGTCAGTTGCTCAGATACTTACGCTGCCATCTTTCAAAGAGATGGTTTGTCCATATCCATATCCATATCCATATCCATATCCATATTCATATCCATATCCATATCCATATCCATTGCTCTCGCTGGCAAGGAGATTCTGTAGAGTGGGCATTGAAACGGATATGGCAACTAGGTATTTCTTAATTCTGGTTAGATGACAGTATAAATGTATGTGCTGTGCTATGTGCAAGCTCCATGTGTATTTATGTATCCGTGTGTCTATTTCCCTTCAACAAAATACAAATATTTCTCTGTCTCACAGAGCTGATGCTGTGTAACTTGATATTAGACAGAAAATTCTAGATGGGAGGTAAATATTCTAGCATTATCAGCTTATTTTTATATGTGCTACATACAGAAGTGTGCTACAAGCACAGATTTTTAACACAGAATTTCAGATTAGTTTATCCTAATGTTTCCTTCTGACCTTAAAAACATATAAATCCATTTGACAAATTGGCATTCTTCAGAAAAATAGGCATCTAAGCAACATCTATTCCACAGTCCTGTCTGCCAGTAGACTATTCCTTCCTAAATTCAGAAGTTCAGGGCGTCGCTGCAGTAGATGACATCCACATACGAGCTCTATTACAAAAACTAGGAAACTCTTATTGAAATATAACATGGATATTTTAGCAAAACATATTCATGAGTGAGAATATTTCTGGCAACAGAACCTATGGACAGCAAATCTGCAGAACTGTCATTGTATCCTTGGAGATCAGTAATCAAGGTTGGCAGAAGGGGCCAGAGTATAAAGAATACACTTCCTAAGAGTCCCTCAGCTAGAATGTAGACAGGATTTTTTTGTACTCTAACCTTCCGCTCATCTTGAGGTGACAGGAGGACGGTTGTTATTAGCTATAGAACACTTTCTGTGAGTTTGGTTTGTTGATGCTTTCTCTTTTCTGGCTTTCTATCAATGACATATAATGTCTCCAGTGGCCCAGGAAGCTCCTTTAATCATTATTATATTCCAGAATATATGCACCATGTGCATAAAATGTCAGCAATTATTTAAGCACGGTATCCTGCACTGTACAAAGAAAACACTGACTACATGCAGAAGATGAGCAAATCGTCACACTCTCTTTGAAATATTGTATTAAATAACCTTACAATGCCTTATTTCTATTCAAAGTCACACTGGTTGCTTCAGGGCATAATTGGTTGGTTCATTCTTCAGCGCTGCCAGTTATTTTTCAAAATCATAAAACTGACTTTATCTCTGTAGTCTCAGTAATGCGCAGGTACTGAGGGGATTATATTTTGTGAGCGTTCTCACATTAATGCTGTAGACACTGAAATTTTCACTAAATCAAGGGATGTCTTGTTTGTTCCAGGGAGATCATAGTTTGGAGAAAGTTTGTACTATGACAGTTTTCACATCCCTTGGAAAACCAGAGAATATTTCTGTGAACTCATTAAATACATATTAACGTCTTTGACAGCAGTATCTGACTATTTTCATTTGAAGTGGTGCAAATACTTGCATTACTGCTGTTAACTACCTATGGCTGCTTGTCACAGAGAAAGGAAATAAAACCATGAAGTTCAAGCTGATGTAATTTTTTCTTCAAAGAGAAATAGTGACTGTTTGCTGTATTTGCACCCACCTATATATAGAATTTCGTGCTATTACCATGGAAAACATGTCTTGTTAGTGGCTACTATTAAAAGGCACATTTGTTTAGACCACTTCACCATACATATACACCTGTTTTGATTCTTTCATAATTATTTTATAATTTTTAAGTTATAAGTGTATTTCACATGCTAAAATAAATATAGATGTGAGTTAAAGATAGGACAATTTTATCAGACATATTAAAATAAATATAAAATTTTAAATTCCTTTTAAACAGAACAAAAAAAAAAGTCAGCTGCAGTATTTTTAAAGTTACTCACTGCTTATACTGAACAAAAGTTTGTGACTTTGTTCTTTCAAAATTATTTCTCCAACATCCTTCAAAGCATGGCAAGCATTGCTGTTAAACAAAGGATCCCTGTAGTGTGAACAGCAGTTATCAGCAGTTATCTCCATGTAATTCGAAACACATGCCTTTTTAGTTCACTAAAACAATTAAAGCAGGGTAAATATTGGGGACAAATGCACATTAATGTACATTCCTATTAATGAGAAAAACTTAATTTTGACTGCACTGCTGCTTCTCATGCTTCTTGGATAGCTATATCTCGAGATTTAAAGTCCTTTCTGTTGCAGATAGTTGCAGTAAATGGCACTTTCATCTCTCAAGGCACCCCTTGACCTCTCATTTCAGTCATCTCAGAACCCTGAGATAAAGCTTATCAAGACAAATTAATGAATGAGCTTTCTGTTGGTTAAAATGCTTAATTAATTTCAGAATAGGACTTTTCTCAAAAACTGATTTTGCTTTATGAATACTTACAGTGTTCTTCAAAAATTCTAAATACTTTTTGTTATGTCAGGAGAGCATTAAAAACAGAGAGTCTTCAATGTGGAAAGCTATAGACCAGTGTAAGTCATAAGAACAAGGAATACACCTTGGTAAGGTCTGCCAGATGTTGGTGGCTAGACCAGACCGCATCTCATTAAGTTTAGTGTATGGCTCCTGAAGTAATTATTTAGCAAAGTAAAAATCTGTGGTCCCTACGAGCAATGTAAAGGCAACATAATTGTACTTACTGTGTATTTACTACACTACTGTAGCAAATGCACCTTGGTGAATATTTTTAAAAATGTGGATTTGAAGAGTCATGATACAAGTGATGATACAAAAATGGAAATTAGTGTTTTGTGACTTCCCTATAGTCTTTGTCTTCCGAGAGTCTCTGTCATCTTCTTTGCGTTAAAATGAATGCTTATTTTTTAAAAATCACATATATACCAATAAATAAAATTCCGCTTAATTGTTTTGGTGCCACCTGATTTGTCCCACAAAATCCAAACTGCACTCCCAGTTGAAGTAGCAGGGCTTTCTGATTCAAATTGTCAGTAGTGGGCTGCGATGGATTGTGACTGAGGAAGTCACAGCATCACAGCTACCAACAGTTGATCAACCACTTAATGCCACTTGATGACATTAACTTTGATTCCAAGCAAAGCAAGTTAATCTGTCTGTAAGGGAGAGCCTCTTGCACAGTTAGGTGGTAATGGATCTCTAAGCCACGAAAATAGTGTATCAAGATTTCAATACCACTGGTAAGCATTATGGATGAGGAAATAACTCTTGTAAGACATGTCAGGAAGTGATTTGCTCTCAGTAATGCAGAGAGATTATAGAGTACAAAGAAATAATGTGCTTTGAAACTTCAGTGTGAAAGACAATTTTTCTTGAGGGAAAGATGTTCATATCCTTTTGAGGTAAATTCAATTTGGCACCAGGCAGAACAGTTGGGAGGGAAATTCAGTGCATGCCATACAGAACTGCGGAATTTATTTTTGCCCTGTAAAAGGGTTGTACATGTTATGATAAAAAATTCTGGTGTGTGTGGGTGTGACAAGGGAGTAGAAAAGGGTACAACAATTTTTACCTGTTCTATTCCCTTCTGGCTAAGCTGTGTGTATGGAAGGTAACTGTGCTACCTGATGCACCTGAGAGCTGAAGAAGCCATCAGCATCCTTGAGATAAATGCCACAAAATGTCCTTGTCTGCCTGTCTGTCCACTTAAGGTCGAATAGTGTGTGCTCATGATGGGAGGTTTGATGTTGCTGGAAACTGTTGCTGGAGCACACGTTTAATCCCACTGCAGAAGTTCAGTACTGGGGTGTCAAAGAGTTACAGAAAAGCACAGTGTGAAAGTTGCTCTGAGAACTTCATTTGGAAAGGGATGCTTTTGGGTTCTCTTGCTGTATTTCAGATTGGTTGCCAAAGTTACTACTAGACCTCTGTGAATTCTCATGTTGTCTCCATTTCTAAGGGACCCTTAAATCTACTTGGAGCTTCCTCTGTATCAAAATATCAACATGGCATTGAGCTTTCGCAGATATCCATGAAAAAGTACAGTCATTAATGAACTTGAACCACTGTAAAGCAGGTTATTCCTCAACAGTAGTGAGTGCAGTCTCTTTGGGCATGATAATAATGGAATGTATATGCTAAATCTCACCTGAAGATTAGGTGATTATTATTGGAGAATCATCACTGCTTTATTTTAAGTAGGATATTAAAAAGAAATAATAATGGGCAGAGTCCAGAAGCAGACTACATAGGAGATTGCACCTGATATAGTGCAGATCAGGAGCAGATAAAGATGGATGACATATTTTAGCCAAATTTTTTTTCCTGTCATAGGAGGCTGATATAACTTTAATGACCTATTTTGTAAATCTGATTTCTTTCTTCATAAATTCTTCTGAGATTTCCTTAAAAATTCCCACCTACATTCCAGCAGTAGTTCATTATTTATTGGATTATTCATGATGTTTGGATTATTTTTCTTTTCAGACAAACTCAGAAGGATTGCAAAGTTTACTGCTAGTAAATCAAAGGAATCTCCATAAACAGTTTAGCTATTCACATATCAGACTAATAAAAAGTTACAACTGTTGTGGTGAAAAGTAAAACAAGAAGGAAAATGGCAGACCAAATAAGCAGTATACTGAATGCATCACAGAATCACAGAATCACAGAATCATAGAATCATAGAATCACAGAATGGGAAAGAAAGGAAAACCAGGAAAACACTTCAGCTTCTAATGGAAGGGTGCAGGAAATGTCTGTAGAAAGGCTGACATAGTGATAAAAGTGGATGTACAACAAGGTTTTAAACTGTAATGGTCTGTTATGTGGTTAATCAGTTGAGTCTAAAAAAGTACTTGAATAGGGCCCTTCTAGTCCCCTCTTCCAGCTGCAAACAAAAAAATAAAGCAGACTTCAAAATATGTACAAAACCCACTTAGATGTATATGTATATATATTTTACCATTCATCCCTGATAATCAGTTATTGCTGGAAACTGGATTTTGAAAGACCAATACATTTTGACAATTTATTTGGATCACTAGCTTCTCAAAACTTGGCTCATAATCTCCCCTCTTGGTCAAACTGGATACAGGAATACTTTCAACATTATACATGTTCCTAACTGTTTGCTAATAGACAGATCCTAGACTACTAAAAATAGGAGCAGTTTAAAGTTTTGGGTTAAGACTAATAATAACCTCATATTTGTTATAAGCCATTCACAAGAATTTATCACTCTAGTTAATTGAAATCTATGGAAGAGCATAGTTCACACAATGTAAGCAGCCCTCAAAAAAGGTCAGATCTTTAGTTCTTGAAAGGGCTTTTGTTTTTGTCTTTAAATTAAAAAAAAAAAAAAGTACAGGAAAAAATCTCTTGGGTAAAATTTAATTAAAGGTGATGTGTAGCCCAGTGCAAATATATATTCTTAGATTAAAATTTCTGCATCTCTGCACAGGACAGGTACCCAGTGCCGTGTTTAAAATGCAGATTATTAAGTCTTTTATTAGGCATTCAATTTGGCATCCAGTTTGAAGTCAGTGCAACTTCTGCAATTAACTGTAGTGAACTGGGTTTGGATCTTAGTTTTGTTGGTATAAGCAAAATCAAATATGAATCCTACTCTTTATCTGTGTTAAACATTCTCCTTGGATGGAGCTGGAGCTGGAAGTGCAATTGTCTGGAAATCCCCTAACATTCGGTTCAATGCACTTGGGATGTCTAAGTTTCTTGTTATTGTGGCTGGCTTTTGGAAAGGGATATTGTCTTCTGAATCCTCCCTCTGCTTTTTTGCCAGAGAAGAATATTATCATTTCTGATGGGGAAAATGAGGGAAAAGATGGAAAGTGACTCATCCAGCATCTGACTGCAACCTCTGCAGAGTTTAAAGCTTTAAGAATGGGATTCCTTTGAGTGCAGAGGGAAGACCAGCACTTCTCCACAAGCCCTGTGAGCAGGCTGGGTACAAGCCAACTGTGTCACCTGAGGCACAGGTGCAAAGGGGTCGTCCCCAGGAGCCAGCTGGCCCAAAACACAAGTATGCTGCTCTGCAGACATGCTCTGTGCCTGCTGCTGTGGGAAGCTTGCCACATCTTGTGGAGCTGCCCAGAGAGCCCTGCTGCAGGATGATGCAGGAGCACCAGCCCTTGCTTGAGCTGCTGCTTACAGCTCCTCTGGCAGCTTGTCAGGCAGCTGAGCTGTTTGACACTGTCAGACACCAATGCTTCAGAAATGGAGGCAGGATCTGACATCTCCTGCTCAGCTTTACATGCACTCTCTCAGGTCAGAGTAATTTTAGTCCAATCCTGCTGCTGTTAAAGCAATTTCATCTGGATGCTGGCTCATCCTCATCCAGATGCCTTGAAGGCAAAGTGCAGTATGGTTCAGTCAAGTAACAAACATATTTCAGTCTGGGTTGGGTATGAACTGGGAGCAAGAGTGGTGAGACCACTTAGGAATATTAAAATTGCCCCTTTCTAATGCAGAATCATTTTTGAGGAATTAAGCACACACAGAGGGACAAAAATGTGCAAAGAAGACCTTCAGAAAATTATTTCCAAATTAAGACTGTAGCTTACAAAATTAGCAATACAAGTAAAAAGGATGTTATTCTCCCAAACTCTCATACTAAGTATTCTTTTATAGTGCTTTAATACTTAGGAATGAAATGAAGAGAAAGATTAGTTTACAAAAGTGTTAGGATCAGCAGTGACATTACGACTAGTAATTACAAACTGCCTTTGCTTGTTGACTGTCCTGACATCATCAGTTGTGTTTAAATAGATAAGAATTAGCAATCCCACACTAAACAGAACAGTAAATAGCAGGACTGTCTTCTGAGATTTAGCACCAAGCCACAGACTGTTAATGGGAGAACGGAAGCTGTGAGAGGGAGTGAGTCCTGTTCCAACTGCTAATTAATCCGATATATAAATCCTCAAAGAGAGACCAACAAAACAAGGCTCTTGTTTTTGTGGAAGGTGCTTTTCTAACAGCAGAAGAGAAAATAATAATAATAATTAGCCAGTCGACTTGGAAGGCTTTATGTGGAAAGTACACAGTGTTATGTGCAAATATGTTGCCAAATGGAGAGCTTTCTTTATTTATTGGAGTGTTTGGAGCAGCAAACTAGAGTCTTTGCATATTAGATTGCAATTTGCATATTTACTTAATGCTCTTCCTTTTTTTCTACTGCTTAGCCTCCCTTCACTCAGAAACAAACCTACAGCAGAGCAGCCACATTTCTCAGAGCCAGTTTCATCTGCTGACATCAATGGATTTGCACCACAGATGAATGTGGCTGTTTGTGCCTCATCCTGGTAATCATGGCAGCTGTTGGGCTTGACCGTGAACTCAAGAATCCCATCATCTGTCACCGTGTTTGTCTTCCCAACAGTGCTTTTGTCAAAATAGTTATGCTGGGAGAGGAACACTGTGGTGTGCACAGCAGGTCTCAGCCTTCTGCCCAAACCCAGCACAAAGGTACAAAACTTTCTCTTGCATTTTCTTGATAGCATGTCCTGTTATCCCAGACAGGAAAGGCAAGAAGCTGAGCAGACAAAACACCCTCACCAGAAGGAAGGCAGCTTCAAAACACAATTTTAGATCTGTTTGAGGGAGGAAATTTCGTGGCTTCATTATAAAAATGAGTGAAGGTCTTTTGCAGGATACAAGGTGAATTTAATCATAGTGTATGTGTGTGTCTATCTGTTGTCTGTGTATGTCTATGCACATTGTTGCTTCCTCATGTTTCGTTTATTTTCTCTGTGATTCTGATCTCAATTTTTCCCCATTCTCTTCCCAGAATTTTTTCTGTATACTGCCTCACCTAGGACTACCAGTTAAGAAGAAATTTCAAGGGACAGGCTGTTAAAAATAGTGTGTATTGCGGCTTACGCACTGCAAACACACAGAAATGAACAGAACAAGGAGAAAGACACTAAAGCACTGTCTCTTCCCTGGATTCAGTGATCTCCTAGCCCATCCTATGTCCTGTAACAGGATTTTAAAGACATGTAACACATTGCTAAGGATTATGTGCTCAAAAATTTTTAATGGCAAGAAGCACCTCACTTCTAGATGATCATAATTTTATTTTTCCTGACTGCTCTGATGTAATTCAACTAGAAATATAAAACAAAGAGGGATATATTAACCTAATATCTGGGGAAATTTGGCAATGTAATAGAAAAATTTACTTTTATGGACAAGGAGAATATGCTTGATCAGAAGAATGTTATTTGGAGCCTTTAATGCATCTACTCAGTTGAAACAGTGAATGGTGAGCAAGTCAAATTTTACAAATACCATAGCTTTCTGACCCTGCTAACAGTCTACTTCAAAGTGAGTTTTTTGTGGGACTGATTGAACAGGATTTCTTCTGACTGCAATTCTTTTAAGTCCATATTTTACCTTAGGTTTTTTTTTTTTTTTTTTTTTTTTTTTTTTTTTTTTTTCTTCTAACTGCAAAAATGTAAAGATTTTTGCTAAAATGTACCTTTTCTATCTGAAGTTGCTTAGGAAATAACTGCTTAATTCTTGTATCTCCTGTGGTCTTAATAGAAGCTTTAAGTTTTCTAGAAATAAGTTCCAACTCCTCATTTCTATCAGGAATTATTGAATTCTTGTATTTTTGAAAATGGTACAATACAAACCCACCCAAGGCAATACAACAACATGAAGGAAGACATCACACCCTGGCTGTGAGTATTTGGAGCTGCCCCACCATTAAATTTGACCACACAAACTCTGCCTCAAAGAACTCCCAAACAAAATGAGACAACAATCTATAAAGAAACAGAATATGGGCTTTAGATTCAGTTTTAGGCATGAAAAGCATATTTTTCCTTCCATTTTGCCTTCTTTGTAGTCTGTTCAGATCTACTGGTGGTGTCTTACAGGCAAAAAACCAGGACAGCATGGTTCCTCTGCATATCAAATTTATACCACCACATTCCAGACAAGATAATCTTCTGTCGTGAAGCAGTTTTTATGCTATGCTGATTCATGAACAGAGTTAAAGAAAGGGCTGCATCAGTGGACATGCCTGGATTTGCAGCACACATTTTACCTCCTTGTGTTTTATAACACCGTCACACATAATTGAGACCTTTATAAATTCTTCTACAAACAGGCTTCTTGCAGTACTAGAAAAGCAAACACTGCAAGATACCCAGAAATGTGCATGATAAAAGCCTGGGATCTATCTCCTGGTACAGAACAGTCCATCTCACTACATGAATACATTTTAAATATGTATGGACCCAGCACTGAAAACTCTATCTGTCTAAAAACCTTCTGCAGCTGTCACTGCCTTTCTCTTCACAGAGAGCCACTTCCACCCATAGAAAGTACACATAATAATAAAAACTTGTAGAGATCAACAAAATTCCAAAAAATAAAAAATTATAAAATAGGGAAAACATTGTAGTTATTGGTTTTCTCAAAGAATGTATTGTAATTTATTTATTTCATTCAAAGACTATTCAGATCAGTGTATGTGTATTTTGTGGATTCTGCATATCTGGTTAAATGCTAGTCTTAATTTTATTCAGCACTTAAAGTTACAGGGTTTGAGGGTAAACAGGTAGGATAAGACCAACTAGTATCACATCAGCTATTCTCTCATGAAGTTAGTGAATTGTATAATTTAAAAATGTGAATTAAAAATTTATATATGCCAGATTTAAGCTGTAGCTCATGGGATGATTTTCTATTTGTTACCTGTAATAGTCATGCTTACAAGTAGGGTTAGGAATGGGGAATGATGCTGCATTTCCTCCATGAGTTAGTCTTTTACTCCAGCACTCTGATATGTTTGTGTCTGAGTGCACACTGGTCAGACTGCCTCCCTACTCAGAATATGTGCCCAGAACATGTGTAGGGAAGTAAGAGGACAGAAATCTATCACCTATGTATTAGGCTGTGTGGCACTCATTTTCTTGATTCTGCCAATATTAGAAACACTTTCCACTGGAGCTTAAAGGAAAAACCTCCATCTTTTCCAGTCCTCCAGGTCCTGGCCCAGAAACTTGAATAAAGCATTTATAGTGAACTCTTCCCACTCCTTTGCTGTTTCCTGCCTCTCTTTTCTTATAAACGTCTTCTGTCAGACACATAAATCTTTTCCCAGCTTATTTGGGCAGTTCCTTGGAGGCTCACTATAGAAAGAAACAACTCAGTCATTCCTTCAGCTCTTCTGAGCTGAAGGAGTGTTACTTGCAGCCTTCCAGTTTATCTGAGGGCTGCAAAGCAAGGACTCAGCTGAAGCTGAGAAAGGTTGTTACTTTTCTGTTACAAATTTCGAAGATGAAGTATATGTTCTCCTAATTATTTAACTGGACTACATTTAATATCTCATGAACTTAGATAGTTTTAAAAGAAGAACTATGCACTTGCCCCCAATTCCTTTTTCCCTTTTCTGATTTTTTAAAGAAAATAACAAGGAACAATGAAACTGGGCTGGTCAGGTGAAGAAGGTTTTCTAGGAATTTCATTTTTCATGACTTGAAATTAGAACTGTACAAGGAAATCCAAAATAAACAACCTGAGTTCAGAAACAACTTTCTTTGCTTTTTAGGCAAATATGGCAAAAAATTGGGGGGAGGGGGGGGAAACTTGTGCAATATATAAATTAATTTTATTGTTATCTACTGGCCCTTCTACTGCTTTCTGTTTCGTCTAGAAACAGATTTTAGAGCCTTTCTGCCATGGAAGAAAAAAAATTTTCTTCAATGAACATCTAAATTCTTAGATATAGCTTAATGCTAATGGCATGGTTTGGTGAGTTCATATTACAGACAGACCAAAGGAAACATGTAGTTTGTGAACATTTACGTGGCAGGTACTCAGAAGAGTACCCATACATGAAGGAGGATTTGGAACTTCTTTTCGGTTTTGTTTTACATGAGGGGAAGTAATATCTGTATCACATAATGATAGTGAAATTCTCTGGGAAGCAGGTTGCAAAGGAGGAAAAAAAAGATGAAAACTCTTTTCCTTTTTTATGCCATTATAGGTGGGCTAGGAGAATGTATTCTCCAGAGAGGCATAATTGAAGTGTTTCACAGCGCAACTAACCTACATTCAACCAGACTGATGCCAAAAGGCACAGTCTTCTTATCTCTTTTCTCCCCAGGCATGTACCACTGCCTCCTCCCTTGAGACAGAGCTGGAGATCATGTGGTCGGAGGGTGACCTCAAAAGCTCATTGATCGCCTGAGTAAATGAATAATTTCTTCCGGCAGGCTTATTCTCTGTTGGATTAATTATCTGACCCCATTTATCCAATGGCAGTTTGATTGCCAGAGCCAATGGAAAAAGAAAAAGTGAGGAGCTTGAGTGGGACCACACCTTCTGTGATCTATAATTGGACCAGGCTATAAATAGGCCCATTACATCTAGTGTGAAATCTCGGAAGAAAGGAAACTGCAGGGAAGGACTGGTGATTTACAGGATAATTCCTCAGGGCTTTGTCTGGGCTGGTGAAGCTGGTGCTTCTTCTCATCCTACAGTTCCAGCTACCTGTGCTGCCTTGGCAGCTGAGGCTGGAAACAAAGGAAAAAGAAACACCAGGCAATGCTGGGGGCAAAAGGCAAGGGACGTGCATGCTGTTTATTTCTGAGAAGGAAAAGGATGTTGTAAATTCAAAGGGCAGATTGACAGGTTTAAACTACATCCATTTTCTGTATGCTTTGTTGTGTTTGGAAAGAATTTCTGCTAATACCAAACAGTGGAGAAAATTTGTGCTTATAATATGGTAGAGATTTCTGAGTAGAATAATTATGCTCATTGGAGTTGAGCTAAAAGCTCACCCTAGAGTAAGGCAAAGAAGTGTGTTTGTGTGTAGCTATAGGGAAAAAATAAGAAGAACAAAAGACTCCAGTCTTCCTTGAAAAGCAGTGATGCTTTTAAATATTTCTTGCATGCCAGAGAACTGTTATAGCTGTAATATTGGGGACCATTGCTAGAACAATTGGTGAAATATGGGCTGGCTGGAAGGAATTTATAGCAACAAAACTAGCTTAGAGCACAAGATCTGAGACAGCCTGTATGGAGTCCTGTGATGTTTGACAGTCACAAAATGTGAATGAAGCAGGCTAGGCAAAAGCTTTACCATAAAAAAGGTTTGTGAAATACTGTTAACCAACATTTAAGATAGTATATATTACTCTGTTGTCTTGCCTTTTGTGTGCTTTTCTTCTTCTAAGAAAATATTGCTTGAGTCAAGTCATTCATGTTTGTAAGCGAGGAAAATTATTCCAGGGAGCACCACAAAGTTTCGCTTAATTTCCCAACTTTTGGGCTCAACAAGAATCGATAGCTAAGAAGTATCATCCCCTGCTGCTACCATCTAAGTCCTGATAAAAACATGTTACAGAAGTTAACCTGAATTGATGCATTATGTCTGCTTCTGTGTTTCAAATAAATTGTACTCAAGCACATTAAAAAAAAAACCAAAAAGCAAAAATCAAACAAAACTCTGTTAAGTATAACATGTTCCTGGACATCTCTAATCAGCTTTTAACTTAATGCAAAAGTGATATAATTTGGATCAATGCAGCCTTGTGAGTTTTCAAGAAACTTTAATATTTTAGTAGAAGTATGAGTTTAATAGAAATGTTTCTATTAAAAGGAGAGTAGGAAAAAACAGAGACTTCACTCCACTGGTATATGTGCCTGCCAGCTTGTTCTATTGAATTTCCTGTGCTTTATAATCATATTTTATACAGAGGTAATTGAGACGAAAAGAAGTGCAATATTTTTCTCTGACACCTTCTTGTAGTCCTTTTATTTTACAAAATTAACTTCTTACCACAGTGTGAAGAGACTAACCAGAGAGTTGTTCAAATATTGTTCTCTTTCTTAAAATAATAAATCAGCTTTAGCATCTACTTTGGATTAAAAAAGAAGCTATCAGGAAGAAGAAACAACCAACGAAACAAAACAAAAAAAAATAACCATGAAGGCCTCATCTACATTTATCTTTCCCACCCCCACCTGGGTTGATTTTGCTCACTCTGTGGAATAGGCCTAGGTGGAGATACATGTCTTTTATCTACAAATATTTTTGCTATGTCATTGTCTAAAGTCTGTCAGTGTGGAGCTAAAAAACAGTCCCAAGCACTCTGTTTCCACTAGCACTTGTTTGATGGAGTCACAGTAGACCTCACATTGATAGGGTACTTTTAAGGAGAAATAAAGGGCAGTTTAGACAAGCCCAAGGGTCACATTATGCAAATGCTATGTGCTCATTAACCTTTCACATAGCTGAAAACATTTGTTACCTGGTTACCTATTACCCTTTTTCTTTCCTCCCTGTCCCAAAACTTGCAAGCACACTGACACTTCTCATCAAAGATTTAATTTCAGAGAACTGCTGCCATTGGCCCTCTGATCATTAAGTTTTTATTACCTTCAGAATATATAGCATGATACATTTCCTGGTAGACTGCTAAGTAATGCTTTCAATAATTAAAAATCCATAAATAATTAAACCACAACATTATATTTGTCAACATAAATGAACAAACTATGTCCTGTGAGCGGCATTCTGAACAGATACAAGCTGAAAACATGCAGTGATATGTTCAATAGCTGTATTTAGAAATAAATCTTCCTCTCTTAAAACAGATTTATATTCATTTATCCAATAATAGGGAATGCAGTGATTCTCAGAAGATATCATTGTCATCAATAAAAATAATTTGTATTTTTATTACAACTGAAAGTAAAGAAACCCAGACTTAGGCCCCACAGGGATTAGCATTTTGTGAATAAAACATCAAAGGATGGACAACTTTTCTTGAAGAGTTTGAATATGGCATAAATAATATCCATGAAGTTTTGCAGCAGATGCAGAGTCAGAGGGCATTGAGCAACTTACGACCTTTCAAAATAAACTCACATGAAATTTGTGATTTTGGGAATTCATGTAATATATTTTTGACATCTTTCTCTGTGTAGATCAGCCCACTGAGAGAGAGGTTAAATAAGATCTAATGAAAATAAAATTAAATCATAACAATAACATGTGGCTATAATTAAGACATTTATCTTTTTTTAAGACACTTTTTTCTTCTCGGTCTTCATTTTATGTGCATTCTGACTTTCGGCTTTTATTTCCTATGAGAGCCAAAATGATTTTTGGATTGTTCAGTAATATGTCACTGCTCTGGAATTCTGCATTCTCTTTCACATCTCTAATGCCTTTCACTTACCCTGCATTAGAAATGCAAACATTTTTTCTGCACTGACTTTATGAAAGGTATAAAAAAGACTAAAATTTTGCTGTTGATAGGATTTTGCTTAGGGGTTGATTTGCACCTCAAAAGTAAGTATTATATACATAGAATACTATATTATATTATTTCTATATTATAGATTGTCTTTATGAAGGACACTGTGGGCATCCTTGGAAGAAAATATTCCTAGTCAAATGATATATTGTGTTAAACATCACCAAACACCCACAGGTGGACTAGGAGCCTGCAGGTTTCACGTTCATAATGCCCTGCAGGCTTTACTTCAGTTATCTCAACCTAATGATCAAGACTCCCAAAACATAGGGATTTAAGTGACTTATCTGGTGCCACACACCACAGTCAGCAGTTAGGATAGGTGATAATGTAGGAATTGCTAATTTCTCCCCATTTCAGAGTGAGATAATGCTACTTTGCAACTGAATGCCCCATGTCAGTCCTCTACACAAAAGAATGAATATAAACAAATTCTATTTGCTTTTGGTAGTGGTAACAAAGTGGGAAGTTACATTTTGGAAGTGGTAGTCTTTTCTTTATTATCAGCTCTCAGTCAGAGCTTCAATTATGCTCATTTTTCACTAACAAAATGCTACTGGAAGGAATAATTCATAAAAGATAATGCATTTGTTGAATTTTTTCAGTTTCCCTACTTCTAGGCTTTAAAAAAGGAGTTTTTAAAAAAGTTTCAAAAGAGGCTTCCTGACTGAAAAACACTTAACTTGAAGTACATGAGCAATCTCAATGACTTCAATAGGACTTCAATAGATGTTTATGAAACACATATATAAGTTTTATGAGATTACTGGAGATGTCTTTTGAACTTCCAATGCCAAAAAAACCCCAACAATTTCACCGATATTTAAGATTAACTTTTGAAGCATATTGCACCTGGCAAAGCTTTAATACACAAATTATCATAGATATCATATTTGCAAAATCTTGTGCATTTTTAATACAAAACTGAGGTTTATTTGGGAATAAATTAATATTTATTGAAATATTGCTGCCCCCAGATTTTCAATGCAAGTCTCAGAACTATTACTACAAAATTGACAAGAAATATAATGCATGAATACAGGAACAAATGATGGTCAAATCCTTTTCTTAATATCTAGCATAGGGCCACTTTTTAAGGGTCATATTGTTTTCTGTTTACCACCTCCATTAGGTTGATTTTCCTGTCAAGGTCATATGTGGTAGTCAGTAAGAGTCTAATGAAAATCCATGAACAGAGAAGAATAATGAAGTAAACAAGGAGAGGAGCCCATTGTTTTCATTATGATTATGAAATAAAACTTTATACTTCTCCTTTCAGGGTTTTATCAGATGACCTGGAAGATTATTATCTTTTAGTTTTAATTGCCCAAACTCATTTCCTCCCCACTTCAGTAAATTAAACCAGCTGGCAGTTTGACCTGCAATATCTCTTAACATATTTTCAGTCAAAAAGACACTGCTGCAGATGCACAGAAATACTCCACATGTCACATTCCTGCCTGCCTTGTGAAGAGAAATAGAAATCAGACAAAACATCAGTGGTTCCTCTAATTCAGTTTAAATCACACACTGTATTTTTATGTCTTTAGGGAAAGAGGAAACTTGGTTTCATTTTTTTAAAGCACAGATAGTGGAGGTCATTATGTTATTTAAAGTTATAGGAAGATTTTATCTTATCATGCTTTGCTTGATCTGCAATTTTCAGGTTTTTTCTCATTAGGGGTTGAAGTAATTCCTCATAAACTTTAAGAAAGCTTCCCTAAGAATGTGAGTTTTTAAGATATGTTGATATGCCTTATGTTCTGAAGCCTTAAGTTTTGAGGAAGGGGAGAAAAAACATTTGCATGTGCTTTTTGACAACACACTGTTGTGAATGAGGGGTTTTTGTCAAATAATTATCATGAAAAGTATTAGCAAAAGAAGGTTTAATAAAAAATTGAAAAAGCATGGCCAGATTTTGGTAGTGAGGACATTACAGGGATGACTTCTGAGAAAGTCTGCCAGAAGCTTCCCCCATGTCTGACAGAGCCAATGCCAGCTGGGTCCAGGATGGATCTGCTGCTGGCCAAAGCTTAGGTAGTGCCTCTGCAATGACCTATTTAAGAAAAAAAAAAGTTGCATGGGTATAATTGTGACCAGAGAAGAAAGGAGTGAGAACATGAGAGAAGAACAGCTCTGCAGACACAGACATGAAGATCCGTGGAAAAGGAGAGGGAGGAGGTGCTCCAGGCACAGAAATTGATTCCCCTGCAGTCAGTGGTGCAGACCATGGTGTAGTAGCTGTGCTCTTGCAGCCCATGGAGGACCATGGGGATGCAGAGATCCATCTGCAGCCCATGGAAGAGATGCACACCGGAGCAGGTGAATGCCTGATAGAGGGCTGTGAACCTGTGGGAAGCTCTTGCTGGAGCAGGCTCCTAGTACAGACCTGCAGTTCCACGGAGAGGGGAGCCCATGCTGGAGCATATTTCCTGGTAGGGCTTGTGACCCTGTGGGGGACCCCACGCGGGAGCAGGCTGTGCCTGAAGACTGTACTCTGTGGACCCATGGGGCAGTGGTTTGTGGAAAACTGTTACCTGTGGGATGGATTCATTTTGGAGAAGTTTGTGGAGTACTGTGTCCCACTGGAAGGACCCCACACTGGAGAAGCTAAAAGACTCCTCTTCCTGAGCAGCAGAGAAACAACTTGTGATGAAATGTAAGCCCCATCCCCCTATGCCAGTGAGGGAGAGAAGGTAGAGCTGGAAGAAGAGAGGGGTTGGTCTGTCAGACAGAAAAAAACCTGGGTCAATGAGCCTCTTAGAAGGCTTTAAGGGTGTTTTTAATATATTCTGAGTTAGATGCACAGGAGTAATATCAATGAAGTATTTTCAAGAAGTCAAAACAAAAGCCCAAACTTTACTGGCAACTTCAGAAAATCAGAGAATGCTGGCAAAAGCTTACAGCAGCATTTAATCAACATAAAACACTTCACAAAACATTAACTTAGAAGCCTGTCCAATTTTAGGTTACTCAAAACTCCAAGAAGAAGGAATTAGAGGGAAAAAAAAGAAAAATACAGAAAAGATATAGAACAGAACAATTATAGCTACCAATCCTGGTTCCAAAGGAGGTAGGGTCAAGACCTGCTTGCCTTATGTCCTGGGTTAAGTACCCTTTAGCTTTCCTGGGCCTTTACTCAGGTGGGATTTCTGCTCATTTGGCCTCTCTGGGCTAGACTGGGCCTCCAGGGATGGGTGTGGAGTATTGACTCCAGTATACCAGGGATGGGTGCCCACTGTGGGGCTGGATACAGGCCCAGAAGGATGGGATGTGTAGTGTAGGATATCGTCTCATCAGAGCAAGGTCTAAACTTCCCCTTTCCCCCACACACATGCCTAAAAGTTTTAGCCAGCAATCCTTCAAGAGGGGAAAGGGTTTTTAAGATTTGTTTTACTTTTCATTATTCTGCTCTGATTTTGTTAGTTATAAATTTGATTAATATCCCCAATATGAGTCTATTTTGCCAGTGATGGTGTTTGGTTACTGATCTCTCCCTTTATCTTAATACATGAACCCATCATTATATTTTCTCTCTCCTGTCCAATTGCAGATGGGAGAGATAGAGTGGCTTTGGTGAGAGCCTGGCCTCCAGCCAGGGTCAACCCACTACAAATATACATAGGAAGATCAAAATAGAATCAATTTAGAATGATTTGCAGGAGGTCAGAATGAAAAGAGTAAGGATGGAAAAGGGTACAGGTGAAAAGGGATAAGAGAGATCCTTCTGTTGGATCACAAGTTGCAGTGGACCCCTTTGCCAAATAGGCTCAGACTGGACAATTTATGGCTAAAGGATTTAGCAACTTTTAATCAATCAACTAATTTAACATATTTAAAGTAATTCAATAGAATTTACTATAATTAAAATAGTGACAATTATAGATCTGACTTGACAATATTTATTCTATATTTACTATAGGCCTTTCAAATCAATTCACACATGCTGACACACAGATGAAAAGAAGTATGCACAAAGGTAAAGTTGTGAAAAATTCCCCTCAGGTGTCAGTGAAATGCTCACGTGGACTGCTTTGGTATTCACAATGGGCGAGGGTTGAGCCTTGAGGAGCAGGGGTATCAGCCCTTGGTGATCATCCTTTGAACATCATAAACTTGAGAGTTTGTGAGCTCTGAGAGGAGTCCTACTAAGAGGGAGGTGTTGTTGCATCCCTCTGTATTCCAGGAGGAGTCAAAGGGCCTCACTTAGGACTGTTTGCAGAATCACAAGATGTTTGACTTTAGTCACCTGTAAAATTTCCATCCTCAAGCTGGTTACTGCAGTTGCCAGAACACAGGCATCAGCCCATGCTGTTGTGGGAAGACACAAGGTTCTTGATATTCTGCACATAAGGAAGGAAAGAACAAAATTTTCTAGCAGATGTTTGACTTGAAGAGATGTAAAAAACTTCTATGATGCAGGGATGTTGAATAACACAGGTATGTGGGCCAGTTGTCTCAACCAGCACTCCCCAGACTTATCCAAGTCTGTCTTACCCCAGTGTGTTATAGTTGTATAGATGCTGTAACCTCTCCAGTTCACAGCCTGGACTTTGCCACTCTGGAAAAATGACTGAAATGACAGCAGTACAAACTGAGCAGGAATACTCACTGAGGAAGAATTTTGTTCCCTTCTGTTGCATCAGCTTATAAAGTGGCTTTAACAGCTGCAGCTACACATGAGGTACATTGGCAGACTGGATTCCATTAGTCTAAACCCTCTGGAATATTTATTTCCAACGTCTGGAAAGTAATGTGAATGTGCTGCAGGCCTCTAAGTTTCCCATGTCAACACATGAAGTTGTATTTTGAGCTTGCAAAGTCATTTGAGCTTGTGAAGTTATTTGAGCTTTGAGATTGAGAAGTCATTGGGAATCCAAGACAGGGCTTTCCTGTGTTGTTTCAAAAGAGAATGTGAGCCGTGAATGGCCACTATTAGATTTGAAAAAAAAAGTACAAGTAGAAAGTACACCTTTTAGAATGTAACTGTTACAAAACACTTGGGAAAAATATAATTTAAACCCCATTTTCTGCAGTTGCAGTTTTAGTTATTGAACACTAACTTTTGTAATAACATGATACATCTGCCTTTACCTTCCCTCTTCCATACTCCTTGTTACTGGTTTGCAGATATTTCACATTTTGGATTTAGAGATTTGCACAGACGCTCCCTTTTGTCAAAATTGTAGGCAAATTAGGTGAACTTTTCTTGAGTTACAGATCTTAGAAAGAGGTTGTGAAAAGCATCTATCCTTTTGTGTCAGTTCTGTGAAATAACATGCCTTAAAAGTTTGCTCCTTTCAGGAGAGTAACTCTGAAGAGCCATGATTCTTAGGAAAAATCACACTGACAAGCTTTCAGGTCTAGCAACTGAAGGTTCTTTTCCCTATGAAGAATGCCAATAAATTCTTTTTAAATTGAAAAAGAGATGAACCTTGATTCTGGGTGCAACAAAGGCATCAAGAAAACCGTAATAGTTTACTTTTTGGACACAAAAAGGAAACTTGCCAGGTCCTTTATAATGTCCTCCTAAATATATATTTTGGACATTATGGTCATCTAGACATACAAGTTTTCCTCATGCTTTGAAAATAAACAAGAAAAGCTTTAGTTTGTTTGTATAAAACAAACCAACTCTGAATATTACATGAGACTCTCAAGTCTACTTTGTATTGTACATAATTTTATGCTTGAGCCCTTTGCTAAACTAAACTGGCATAGATTTACATCAATTTGTTACCTCTGAGGACTAAGCTCCTGCAGTCAGTCACCATACATTTTGGGGTAGAATAGCTTCAGACCCACAAAAAAGACCACAGCCAGCTTATTCCTTCCTGACCTGTATATTGTCTGGAAGAGGACTATATAAGCCCTGAAACTCCCTATTTTGGAAAGAAATTAAAGGCTGGCATAGCAGTAGAACTTCAAATAGCTATTGACATTTTGCTCTTATTTATGATGGTAGTAACTTCAAGTTTTGAGGCAAGCTGCCATGTAAGCAATAATTCAGACCTATTCCCTCTGAGGACCTCTGGGTGTGATTTAACTGGATTTCTCCTTTTTTCCTTCTTTTATTTCAAGACAATAACTAAAGTGGCCAAACAAGAAGACATTTGTGAAATAATTCATTGAAAAATGTCAGATCTATTTCTTCACTGAACTTTCATAGCCTTGTGAGAACAAATCTTCACTGGAATATTTTTACACGATAGGTGAATGGATTATGTAAGAGAGACAAGTGTACATTTTCATGTCTGTATCAAAATGGATGTTGAATCTCATTTCCAAGTTTCAATACTTAGACTTGAATGAGGATCTGACAGTGGTGGAAATCACTGCTTTGTTTAATTTTGGAGGAAATAGAATGTAAAACAATCTCTTGTGTAAACTTTCTAAAGAAAATATATTTACTGACTTCAGAAAGTCCAAATTACAGGTATAGCACCAGATGTCAAATTCTGCTAAGTCTCTATTGCAGTCTTTATAGCAGTCACTCTGATTTAGATTAGCAGAGCATGTGTCTCATGGCTTTGTTACTGTGTAATAGTCAATATTTGTCATTTTCCTACAGGTGACTTTTTCCTTTGAGATAATTTACAACCTTATAGACATATTTGGCCGTCATTTTAGATAACAAAAACCTGGGGATTTCACTATTGCTAACACTTTGTATCCTCAGCAGACAAGATAATTTTTAATTATCCACAAGGGCCAGATTCTTATCTCATCTGTGCCACAAGAGTTACCCAGTATCTTCTGGTATCAACAGCATTATAGTAGTTTAGAACTATCTTATCTTTCAGAGCCCTCTAGAGTCCAGCTGGCATGGAAACCCCATCCTAAATTTCTTCAAAGTTCCCAGGTCAAAGGTTTATCCATGCTATGGCTCATTTATATTTTTAGATTTAAAATACCAATGTCTTTTCATAGGATGACACTGAGAAGTTCTACAGTGGAGCCTGAAGAAAACGTCTAGGTTTGGTGATTTCAGTGTAAATCATGTCATAAATATGTCTACACTTACTCTGTAGTAAATAAGTCAGATGAGCTAGATGACTTTAAAGTAAATACACAGGAAGCATCAGACCAAGCAGAGAAGCTGTGTTCATAAGTCACCCAGATTGATGGCATTCGCTGGGGAGCTCTTAGGGAACTCATATGTGAAATTACAGAACTGCTGACCAAAGCATGCAAACTGCTTCAAACACTGTCTGTGATGGAGGCCTGGCTTACTGCCAGCAGCACTCCTGCTGCCATGAAGTTTCTAGAGGGTACCCTGAAAGCTGCAGGCTGGCTAGGATGACCGCTCCTGGTGAGATGGGAGAGTTTGTAATGATCAGTGAATTCTCTTGTTCTGGAAGTTTGGGCAAAAGAGGCAGCAGGGCTTGTGAAAAGGGCAGTCTGGGCTCACTGATATGTCAGAGTTTTGTGGAAGAGTCAATAGCATGTAGATAGAAGTGATCCACTGCATTGTGCACTGGCGTTTTAAAAAAGCTTCTGGCTTTAAACGCTATAGATTCTGGAAGAGTTATAAGAGGGATTTTGATGTGAAATGCTAGATGTACATGCATACATGGAGAACATGCCCAAGTCAAGGGACTCTTCAAACATGTGGATTGTAACAGCTTCATATAGCATCTTCCAGCTTATGTCTGCATAACCATGAAATTAGCTTTCATGGTAATGCAGACATATTTCATCTCTCATTAGTCAGACTGCCTAAAAATCACCTGCTAAAAATAAACTGGACATGTTAGAAACACCATTACAGGGCCCTCACTGCATCATCCATCTTTTTTGAGCCTCTATGAGCCTGTACCATCTCTCTCTGTACTGCTTCATTTCCCTTCCCCAGTGTGACACAGCTGTATGACCTTACACCAGTCTGACATGAAAACAGCAAACCTGTGAAGAAGCTGTGAGAAGCCCTCACTGACAGCTACCCTAGTAAGTGAGGAGCTGCATCTGCCTTGCTTGGTGTGATCCGCAGCTACCCACTTGCCTGGCAGAGCAGGCTGCTTGTGCTGCTCCCTGGCAAGCCACCCTTGCCTTCACCAGTCACTGCATTTACCTACAGAGTGTGGAAATTTGTGACTGACATCAACAGAAATGTGCTCTCTTTGTTCCTGTAGGTCCTTTCAGAACCACATTTAAAGTAGATCACCAGTGCCTTTTTTTTTTCCCTCCATATTTCAGTTACTCAGGTTAAAAGCAATGCTTTTAAAGACTTAAAAGACTGTAGGCTGTATTAACTTCAGAATAAAATAGAGTGAAACCCTGCAGCTAGAGATTCCAGCTTTGTCTATGCTTTGAAGTGGAGGAAGTATCCAGATGGGAGTAAGTGTAGCTGTGCATCCTTAGGGTTCTTTTCTCCAATTGACATTCATCTGAATAGCCACTAGCTACATCTCTTCAGTTCCCATTGTCAGTGAGATATGCCTGCCCTCCTGAAACTTCAATATATGGACAGATTGCTCCTGACCATGTGTCATTGTATTGGTAACGGAAGGAAAACAAGGATTGTATCTGAAATCTAGTAATGCAACAGGCTGACACAAAGAACTGCAATTATCTCTGCATGATTTTGAAAAGAATAAGAAATAAACAGTATTTTTCTATCACTAGGTTGAGTCTGGTGCTTTTTTAGCAGTCTGTCTGGAGGAAATATCAAATGACATTGTCCTGAAAAAGAGCAAGAGGAGTGCAGACCTAAGGTCCCTTTCTGTCAAGCTTGAAAAATACTCTTTTTGTTGCCAGTGAATACTGAGAACAATATGAACAAAGAGAATATCACTTACAGGATGGTGTCAAACTGCATCAAGTAAAATAACCTGAAGGAATACCTTCATGTTATATTATCACATGTTCCAACATGTTTTACCTCGTGCATATAGTGCATATAGGAACAGAGGGTTTATTTTCCCTCTCAGGGAGAGGAAAAAACTCCACTACTCAAACCCTTTGTGCTAAAGGTTACATTATCAGTGAGTATTTGGAAAAGGAGAAACTTTATATGAATACACTATCACTGCAGTTTAAAAAAAAGTGCAGAACACAGAATTTGAAGACAGAAAAAGTGGGGTAATTGATTTCTTTAGGGTCTTTAAAATTAAATGCATATGCATGGAACCAGATCTGACCTGAAATACCAAGAGGGTTAATTTAGAACAATTCTTTCTAGGAAATCCCCTAGACTTATGGTAACTTCAAGGCTCAGGTCATAGTATATCTGAGTACGAACATGAGTAAGAAAAACTAGTGAAAACCAACAATTCTCCTTATTTGAATCTGAAAAGACCTTGTAAGAAAGCAGGATCTGCAAAAATACAAAGGAGGAGCACCTCTTTCAGAAGTTATAGATGCAAGGTGAGTTGTGAGCCACATCCTCACACCAGTGAACTGTGCACCTCAGAGAGGTGTGGTCATACAGAAATGAATATTCATCAGGGCTTTCTGCGTGCAGAAGGGAACACAGTCACACCCGTACATGTTGCCCTGCATTTCAACAGCCAAGGCAAAACATGGGTTAGGACACCTATATTTGTGCATTTACAACTCATGGCATGAGGATGCTCAAACATTTTTTGATACAGCTTCCAGGTACAGTTCTTTGTACATATTCACTACATGAGATATATCTGAATTTCTATCAGTGACATTCTATGTGTAATATCCACTTCCAGTGACAGATGAATATAGAAATTGTTTTTAACATAGAAGTAGGTATTTGATTTTTAAAGAACTCATAGCACAAACAAAATCAACAACTTGAAAAACAGCTGATGGCACTTTGTCATCATGGTGGTGTTACCTACTCTGTCCTCACTTCCATACCTAACCATTTATAAAACTTACTAATTGAATTATTTTACATTTAGATTATTAGAGCTCTGGAATATAGAAACAATTTTTGTTGTATTTCTTGACAGCACTTAGCTCAGTGGGATCTAATGGGGAGCAGAACTGCAAGATACTGCTATAAAATAAAGTATAAATAATTGTAAAGGAAAAGGACACCTGTTAACAGTTTCATTCCCAAGAACAATTCAAATGTCTTATGCCAATAAAAGGGTAGGGGTACTCACTCCATCATGCTGTAGAGAGAAAGGGAAGGTTGTTATGAACCTCAGATTTCTTCAAATAATTCTTTTGGGCATCAGAGCTCATAAATTGCAATCATGCAGCCTAATCTCCCCATCTGCTTATATTCTCTAAAGAACACTTTGATCTGCTTTTACCATAAAAAATGGTGAATTCAGACCATTCCTTTGCAGCACCTTCTAAATCTCACTAGTAGGAAAACTCTCCTGATATTTGGCCTGAATTTTGTCCTTCCTTAATTTAATCTTCATATAACTCTTCTTGATAGGTGTCATTCCTCTCCAGGTGAATTATTAAGGGGCATTGTTTGATCCTCTCTTATGAGGTTTTTTTTTTTATCCTTATACCTCTAAGAATCTTTCATTTACATCTTTCTGCAGTCATCTGTATTTCTACTTCTTCCATATTAACATTATCTGCAAAACCAAAATTTCCATGTGTTTTTTTTTTCCCTGTGAAGAACATTGCTAAAGCAGCCAATGAATGATAAATATCATACATTCTTTCTGTTTGTCTTATTGATATGATATGACTCCCTTGATGAGAATGACAGGATGCTCCTAGGAGGAACTGACATGAACACAGGGAAGAAGGTAAAGGCAGTAAAGACCTACCATTTGGAAACAGTATTTAATTGGGTGTGCAAGTGGGAAAGAAGGACCTCAGACAAGCATTTTGAGTAGGTTAAACAAAAGGCTACTCCAGGGCCCCATACTCAAGCTGCGTAGAGCCTTACCAAGCGCAAAGCCATTCTAAAGCACTGAAGATCTCCTTAGAGACCATGATAAATATGTCTCAGGTGCCCAAGCCCAGTCTCACTAGACATTTATCTCTTGTGTTATTTCCATCTTTACTCTCTGGTATCACACTTCATTTTAAGAATTAATCGCAAATATAACTTTTCTCATTAAATTATTACAGGCAGAAAATTCTTACACTGGATCTGTCACAGTCTTCTCATTTGGTAATTCTGTCAAAAAGTAACAGCTACAGTTTGTTTTTGTAAGCTGCATTTATTCCTGATGCCTCTGCTATCTTCCAAATGGCTAGAAACTGTTATTTATTCCAGTATTTTAAAAGGGATTGAAGCTAGACTTTCTTGACAGTAATTACTACGATCTTTCTCTTTTTGAAGGCTGACATCACATTTCTTTCCTATTATCTACCAGAACTTCTATCCCAGTTTCATTTATGAGAGCAGCAGGAAGAAGAAAATTATAAAGACTGAGATTTAAGTGATGAATTCCTGCTGCAGGAGAGCTGCCAAGGCTGTGCTGGGGAGGAAAGGTAAGTTCATCTGCTGCACTATGAAAGGATCTCTCTCCTGCACATGACAGTAGAGATGGATGTAAAATGTTGTGTGTGCACACTGAGTCTTTTCATCTGGTTTCTAATGACCAGCCACAGTCAACTTCCTTGTCAGCTTCTCTGTAGAGCTCAGGCACAGTTTTTCAGAGATGCAAAACTGAAGAGCGATGAAGCAGCAGAAGTACCACAAGCCATCCAAAGTTATATCCAGTCATCCGAGGCTGCAGGATAATCACAGCATTTCACCTCTCACTCCTTTTCAGTTTCTGTTTCATAGGCATTACTGTGCCTTTTCTCTGGAATGCTTCTGGTGGCAGGCCTGTTTTAACATACAGTTTTGTTGAAGCAGCTCTCTGCTTCTTCTGTCTGCTGTTGTACCTTCATTTCTGCCCATGCTTCCTCCAGAACAGAATGATGATTTTCTACCATGGAACATCATGTCCTACAAGTGTATGGTGTTCCAGGTCAATTGGTGATCCACACCTTGGGGTCTTCAAATAAGCAAATTTCTGTATTTCTTGAATTGTCCAGCTCTCCCCTTCTGAATTTTGTCTTCAAATCACAAAGTTCACCCTCGCTTCCAGCTGCAGCCCTAAAACATAATTTCTTTCAATACTTCTACATGATGCCACACAAAAGGGTAGCTTCAAGCACATGATCAGTGAAGAAGAATATCTCCTTTGGGATGCCTGTATCCAATTACTGTATCTTTACTCCATTATTTCAGTTAGCAACAGATGCTGGTTTTTTTTCTAATTTTTTACATTAAAAAAAATGGGTAAATGCTCCCTAATTTCCAACTCTTATTTTTTGGTCACTGGTTGTTGGTTTGTGAACTTTAACCTTGGTTAGATTTATTTTCTTAATTAGTCTCATCACTGAAAATTGTGATCAAAGATCTTCTTCACCTATTCAGCTGGCAGAGTTCTGTACAATTTATAACACACAGTGCCTGACTGACCAGCAAAACCCCTACTCTACCAAACCCACTGGCACTCAGAGAGAGAAGCAAACTTATCAATTACAGAAAAAGATTTTTTTTTTTTTCTATAAAACATAAGCAAATTCTAACCTCACCTTTTTTATTGTATTTGTTGACCTTCCTATACATTAACTGTCTGCCCATGGGTTTCACTGTGTAGCAGTTACCTGAACTACCCTTATAAAAAATGACAAGTCACTTCTGCCTAATGATGACAAGATTGTTTCTGCTTCACCTGTGCAACAGAACTCATCCTCACCCTGCTTCCATGGATACTGATGCTCAATCCATTTCTGGATTTGAGGAGTGCTACTATGTGAATCAAAATTATTTGCAAGACCAGCCTTAGTGCCTACTGAAATAAATGAGATTCTTTCTTTGGCATTCAATGGGCATTAAATTAGACCTTTACTGAATGGTGGAACATTCTTACAGTTCAAAACAACTTAATTTAATGAGAAACACTGTTTTTCAAGTGTAAACTCTCAACAGTTTTCCCTAGAGGAGAATCTAGGATATATAAGGGCATTGTTGTTTTTTGGTTTTTTTCCTTAGTTAACACTGATAAATTCATAAAGAATTCTAGACTCCTCTAGGGAGAATAGATTCAAATTAAAAATGAAAAGTTACATGGACTTGCATGCATTCCAAGCTTGTATTAATTTTAAATAGGTAATAGGTACTCTTAAACTTCAAAATACTTGCCAAAAAAAGGACAACTAGTATGTACTTGAGAGCAATTGATTAAAACCAACTGCAATTATAGGGACCCATCTGCCCATATAAAGGATGGAGGATACAGAAAGAAGCAGCCTTATGTCCTTGTCATTCCTTCAACTACTTACAGCTTCATAGTATGGGAAAAAATAAATGAGACTGAAGAAAAAATGGAGATGAGAAGAGCAGAAGTGTGGGAGGAAAGTGAAAGAGAAAAGAGTACGTTTTCTACCTATTCTGTGTGCCAGAGAGGTCATTTATGGCTTTAAAGTGAAGGTTCAAAACATTTAGGGATAAATTCATCTCTGTTTTTAGCTATCCAGAGACAAATGGAGTTGAAGAAGGGATACAGTTTTCCTCCAGATTTCTGGGAATTAAAATTCAGATCCCAGAAGGAATGTCTAAGGCTTTCATAAATTTGGAGAACATAAACAAACGCCTTTGCAGTTTACTGCTCTTGAACTTTCAGTTCCTGGCCTGAATTCACTTCTGGGCATTTAGAACCCAGCAGAAGAACCACCTGATAGGAAGTTTGGAGAGAGGATGACAACCACTGAAGGAAATAACCTCAGTGACTTCACTTCATTTCCAGGCAACCCCAAGTGGCACCTTTGAGAGACGAGGGCTTGGTAAGGGCAGGTGATAGGGCAGGATTGCACTGGTTTGGGGTATTTTCTCCTGTGGGATCATTGCCAAAGCTTAAAGACCAGCCTTAATTGGGTGTTGTAGCAAAATGTATATCCTTGCTGCTCTTGTGGGCCTGTTACCCTTGCCCACAATAAGGAACTAAATCTTACTGGCGGCTTTAGAAATTTAGTTCTGCAAGCTCTGACTGCATAATGATGTTCTTTTGCCATCTTAAAAAGAAGTTCCTGTTCCTGTCCACTGCTACAAATACCACTTTCTTCATTGCTGGTACAACATGGCAGGCATGTGTTGGTGGTTATTCACCTTTGCTTTGGTCTGGCTGTTGCCTCAGCCAGGTGAATTCAACCTAATGCCATACAGTATAGAATCACATCTAAGTTTGGACTCAGATTCACGAGGCTCAGCCATATCAGTACTTAGGATGCATTCCCAATGATATTTAATATGAAATTATCTAGAAACGAAAGAAGCTGAATAGAAATGTGCAGTCATATCTGTGGTTCCAACCAAGTTGTGCCCTAAAATAGCTAGAAGTTATATGGGAAAAAATAGAAAGCTTCAGTAGACTGTAGCCAATTTACCACTGCTTCTAATACTGAATTACAACTCATTCTGAATTAAGCTGGCAGTGATATATGGCATAGTAAATTTACTTGTTATGACTCTAAGACTAAGACAGTTTGGGGAAAGTTGCCTAAAGAAAAATATCACTTGTATTTTAATTTTTTTTTAAGAGATGAGTTTGCTTGATAAAGGATTTTGTGTACTATGAATTCTACTTCCTTGGCCAAGCAATTTGGCTTGACAAATCTTCTAGGTGAATAGAACACAGTGCATCAGTATCTAGCAGGCATTTGCAGAGTAAATTTAGTCCATGTTAGATTAGCAAACAGCGTTGACTTAAATTTTTTCACTTTTTCCTCCTCTGCCTAAATATACCTAATCTCCCAATTTGTCTTTTCTTAAGTTATACCTCCTGTTTTCTTTCCTCTAGTAAAATGAATCTCACTTAAGGATAATGAAATAGCATGATTTCTCCCTGCTTTTTTTCTTTTCTTTTTTTTTTTTTTTTTTTTTTTTTGGTTGGGGGGGGGTGGTAGGGGCTAGACTGGAAAAAATTATGATAAATATGCCTCCCTTGCTTTCTGGGATTAGATTTCATTTTCCCTTCCACTTGTAAGCTTCCCTAAAAGAATATTTGCACTTTCTTTCTTGATTACTGCATTCTTGCTAGGCTCTGGCTTTTTGTCAAGTCACTACATTTCCAAGAGTTTAGCAAGTTGTTTACAGGTGTGATCAGATTTTTTTTTTTAAAAACAACTAATAAAACCCTTGCTTTTTGATCCTACACATTTCCCCTTGTAAATCTGTTTGCAATTCCACTGTACAAATAAGTGAAATGGCAGCAGTGATAGGTGTAGTATATTATGGCAGGCAATGTCATGGGAATGAGTGCTGAAGTCAGGTACAACTGATTTTGCTACCAAGGAACCGTGGCATAGAAGAGATCTCTATAATCCAAAAGAGTTATTTAGTAATTTGCAAACATCAAAAGTGATACTAGAGTTTCCTGGTCATCTTCTGGGGCCTGGTGTAGTGAAATCACAGAGAATTAACAGATAACCACTGCCAAAAGGGGATGTCCTTTACCCCTTTCCCACTCCCACATGTTCTCCATGCTGGTGCTCACTTTATCCTTTTTGACAGCCTCTTTAATTCATTAACTCCAGGGGGAACAAAAAATACAACGGAACATTTTCTGTTTCAACAGTGAGTCAAAGTGGCTCACAAAAGGTCTAATGAGTTCTTGAGGTGGAAAGGGGAGAGCACGGAGCCAGGAAACAGGGAAGAAGAATGATAGGAGTATTGGTAAGGGAAGGAAAGGGTTAGGACAGAATCAGCCATGGTTTGGTGTCAGCAAATTTAACATTGGTGCCACTGCCTATGGAAGCAGAATTGTCTTATGGGGTAACTAAATAAATGGTCTCTATTTTTCTCTCTGAAGTTTGGAGCTCTACAGTATGATATATGATGGTGGAAACTCAGCAATGGCAGTGCTATAATTCTATCAAGTACCTTGTGGAAAAATTTTCCTTAATAAGCTTTACCATAAAAACAAACAGAAGAATTCATCCATAAAATCCAAACAAAAATACGGTCACACGGCTCTAAGGCCAACTCAAGTTTATACAGAAAACACGGCCAGTGCCTCTGGGGTAGTGCAATTCAAATATTAAATAAAAAGATCTGAAGACCTCAGAATGAGGGAAGTAACTGAATTCAGAGGGCTGGACCTCCTCCCAGGCTAGGGGAGTGTGATGATCTGTTAGGAAGCTGATCGCTCTTCATTTTCTTCCATCTCTCCGACTTTCCTCCTGAAGAAATTTCGAGAGCATTCATGGCTTGTAAGTGCAATTATGTCTGACCCAGTAAATTAGAGGAGCAATGAATTCAGCTCAGCTCTCAATCTTTAGTGCCTCATTCGCTTGTACCCATGTTTCTGGACAAAATAAAAGTATAAAAACATTGTTGGGCAAGTCTTGATGCAGGGTTTTTTTGTTTGTTTGTTTGTGGGTTTTTTCTTTTGTTTGTTTTGTTTGGGGTTTTTTAAATTTTTTTTTTTTTTTTTTTGCTATGGGAAATATAAATACAAAGGCAATCTATGTTTTTAAATTAAAACAGATTGATCAAAACTTTCCATTAGATCCAAAAGGGAATTTGAGTATGTGCTAGATTTTTGGATTTAAAGGTAAGCGCCATTTTACACAGTTACAAAGGAAGAAAACACAAATTCCAAAGGCAATTGCTTAGTATATTTAGTTTCTTGATTATTTTAGAAAAAAAATTGTTACAAACCACAAAAGCTATTATTTAACACATAAAATATACTTTCTCATTGGAGATTATTTTCTAAAAACCATTCAAATTGTAAAAAATATTATAATGTTTTTAAAATTATTTTATTTAGTAAAGATGCCCAGTTTGAAACAAGACTAAAGTCAGGTTATTTAACAACTGACCAAGTTTTTGCAGTTCTGGAGGAAAACATTAACTAATAGGGTAAGTGATTATTCCTTAAATAATTGAACCCCTGCATTACTGATTATTTTCTGCTTGAATGTTGTAATAAAAAGAATCACAATCATTCTATCGTACCAATGGTTATCTGATATTGTATGGAGTGACTGAACTGGTAACTCACTGGATATTTTGACACCTCTTCTCACTGACTTGCTTCCCATAATCTGGTCATCTTCTGGGTGGAGAGAAAAGTTAAATGGCCACCACATCCCTATCAATGAATTCCATATGAAGAATTCAGGATTTTCAGGGGCCTGGATATAAGTAATCTGGAGTTTTGCTTAACCTTATAAAGGGTTGCACTGACTCTAAAAAATCATAAGACCTTATTAAGTATTTTTCTAGTGACCTGTCCTGAGAAAAATGCCTGACACAGGATTTGTGAAAATAACATTTAAACTAATAATATTAAAAGAACTCACCAAATAGAAAAGAGCTTAATGAAAAGGAAAGTTATGGGACTTTATTTACCATCCTGAAGCAACTGAGGAAGCATCATTTTCTTGTGCAGCATTCATCACTGTGATGCAGGTAAACCAGAATGAATAAAGCATGGGGTGATTAAATCTTGTCCCCTGCATTTCAAAGTATTGTTGACTCAGGAGTGGAATTCTTGGCTCCATTTTGGTAGTTTATGTAGGCAGACACATCACATCCATTATCTTAACACAGTTTTTGTGTGTGTGAATTATAACTACTCTGACTGACTGGCTGCTCTGTAATGTAATGGATGTAGACAAAGGCTGCCTAAGGTAGAATACTTTATTAGGTCAATTAATATACCAGCAGCATCTTGTTCTTGGGTTAATCATTGGAGTGAACCTTTACTTTGTATTTAAATATGGCCCTGGCCATAAAAATTTCCCAAGAAAATGACATTTTAGTTATCTGTTTATTCTCTTCCCATTACATACACATTACATTTGCTCAGTTTGTAAAGTCATAACTTGATTTTCCAGGTGTCAAAATATCATGCTCAACTTGACCTAAAAAAAAAAAAAAATCTAGCTGTGATGTCTCTCCACCTACACATAACTAACTGCAGTCATAATTCTGAAACTGCAATTAAACTGGTAATGTGGCTTTGGGGTTTTTGGGAAGATGGGTGTTTGTTTTGTTTGATGATTCATAAGGCAAAACATCTATCTTACCTTCCCACAGGAATTACTAATTGTATTAGTTTTTATTGTCTGAAACTGCCCCATAATTCATATGAGAAAGGGTTCTTTTTGGTTTTTGGAACCATCAATTCACAGCTTTCCTTTCTAAAAGGGTATAGAAGAAAAGTCAGACAAACCTTTCTCTCCGAAGGAAAGAAGAAAGAGCCATTGGAGGCTAAATGATAATGTTTGTGGAAGAGCAAATGCCAGTGACCTGGACACAGATAAATTTAGAAAAGGAATTTCACCCTAGGATCTTCTGGCATCAGGAGCTGTAGCAGGAGGGGAAGCCTTCTAAAATGTGCTCTTTCAGCTATCCAGGTAATTTTCTGAAGTTGTACCTTTAGGCTAAACTTAACACAGAAGGGTTAAATTTGTCAAAAGGTGCCATAGGTAGTGGGTTCATACAGGCAGGTTCTCAGCAAAATTATTGTCTTTCTCTGGAATTATTTGTAATTCTGCTGAAGCAGTGTATGCTGTTAGATTATATACACTCCTAAGCAGTGGAATATGCCTCAGTAAATATCAAATAGAAATTAATAGCTTTAGAAATTTCACTGGTGGTTAGCTTTTCTTTGGGTTTGGTTTTGTGTGTTTTTTGTTATTTGCTTTTTTTTTTTTTCCTTTCAATGAACTTGTGGAAGTACAGAGGACATTTAAGACTTGCAGCAAGTCTCATTAAAAAAAAATCAAAATTCACTAGTAGCTGCTGTCTCACAGCATCTGAGTTAATGCAGTTGCTTTGCATTCTGAAAGTGTTAGGGAAAGCACTGTAGATATATCCACATTTTATATCTATTGGTAAATTATGACTTTTTAACGGCAATCATTTATGCCAAAACTATATATATCGGCCCAAAGAGCTGCTTACTGAAAGAAATGAGCAGATTTTCACTTAACACCTCAGACTGATAAATTAATTTTCTCAGTTTTATTCCTGAGATCAAACCGAAGCACAATATATTTAATTTTGTAACAAATGTTTTGGAAACACGCTCTTAAATGTGTAAAGCTTACTCTACCACAGTAGCATTTTCTCCAGAAAGGAAAGTATCCTTATCTGGAAGCCTCAGTATTTATTTTCTGTTCAAATACTACACAAGATTTATAATCCCTGTGTTTTATATCAGACTGCTAATCAGGAAGCTTAAATCAATACCTCAGATTGTTAAGCACCTTTAGAGAACAGCTTTATAGTGATAAAGGTAGCACAGCAGAACAGCCTGATTCTGCAGTTTCACCTGACCACCAAAATATCTTAGAGACTGTGACCTAGGAACAGCAAACTAAATATTGTGGCCTTCAAGAAAGGCTTCAATAAAAAGCCCTTTAGAGTAGAATGAAAAAATCACAGCTTGTGGGCTGTGAATAGGGAAAACATTACTTCATATAAAACATAAGCTTGGTGTTTTTTCCCTCTCCTTTATTATTAGGTCATGCAAAGATATAGACTGATGCAAGACCCACAAGAGAGTTTTGAACAGTCCATTTCTAGGACTAGAAAAAAGTTTCCAGCTCTCCATTACAAGGAGGTCTGAGGAATTTTAACAATGCCAAAAATATCAGACAAGGTTTTTGCTGCTCTTCAGCAGAAAAGAAAATGTAAAAGAAATCATACATCTAAACAACTTTTTTTGCATAGCTTCACTGTATTCCTTAGGAAACAGTCATACCCATTTTGGAAACAGTCATACCCATTTTGAGATTTTCCCATCTCACTTCCACAGGAATTACCCATTTTTAATCAGATTATTGCCCTATGTTCTGTAAAATCCTGTACTGGATAATGACTTCTTTTGGGAGGGGAAAGATCTCGTCAAGCACTTGCCATTTATGCAATTTCAGCTCCTGCAGAAATTTTCTGACCCACTCGGTCCACCAGGTTAGCCTCCTTTCCTATTCACACTGAAGTAACTTACCTTGCTGTTTATTTCACTGTGATCAATTCTGGCTAACCACAAGGTAAGGAGATTTAAGTGAGCCTCTATTGTAAATTCACACATCCCAATTATCCTTAGGTTTTCCACAGAACAAAATGAGTAATCAGAACAGAATTATACCTATAGCCTATTAATGATTCCTAACATACCTTCCTTGAAAAATTGTTTTGCAAAAGCTACACGCTCAATTAAGACCTGCTTCAAAAAGGACAAGATTCAAAAAACACCCTAGACAAACATGGACTTTAATAAGTATTCATTCCTATATGAGGAAAGGAGGCTTATGTTTTCATTCATTCATTCTGGCATTTCCAAAAGAAAGAAAGAAAAACATTCCTAAAGCTACAATCTCCACAGAAGTCTTCATTATCCCTTTGGCAGAATCAATCTAAAGTGTTTAGTCTTTCTCTTTTGTAACCAAGAAGAAACTAGGGCAAATACTGAAGCTGGGGTTGAATTCAATCTGCCAGCTAGAACATATAGCCCAAATTTGCCAGAGGGAAAAGCAACAATACTCTCTATTTTATTTGCAGGCAAAGAGACTGTAGAAGAACTAACAGGTCAATAAGGACAAAAATCTCAAGGAAATTGCTTAAAATTAAACATGACTTCTAAGTTATCACAGAATAACTTCCTTCCAAAGAATTCTTAATTTTTTGTCAATATGTAGTGCAGTCAATACATCAATACATATGTCAATATGTATTGGGAAATACCTGCAAGATAAGCCCTATTATAGGTATGACATATATGCATTGTTAAATTAATTATTGCTCCAAATAACTGGTAGCTAAATAGAAAATGTAGTTGTGCTGGTTTTATATTAATTGATTTTTGGTGAGCAGGGAAGAAGCCAGTCATGGAAGTGACTTTCTAAGAGAAGCTGATAGCAGTTTCCTCCGTGCCTGACAAAAGCCAATCAGTGACTAGTTTTGAATATTGACACTTTGTTGAACCACTAGAAAGCTGAACACGCCTCTGTGAACATACATGTTAAAAATGCACAGACCCGGGGAAAAACTCTCTTACTTCCCGCCTTTGGCGAGAGAAGTTCCCCCCTCCGCTCCTGGCCTGGTGCCGGGCGGGAGAGGGGCGGCCGTGGAGCCCCAGGCAAGGCGGGGCCGGGCCGTGGCCGGGAACATCCTGCCCACATTAAGCCCTGCCCCGCTGCCCGCCCGTGTGGCGCTGAGGGACCCGGGCTCGGCCCCAGCGGCTCCTGGGCAGGGAGAGGGGAAAGCCATGAGCTTTCCAGCCCGCAGCTGGAACTGAATGACGCAGGGGCTGGTCTCCAGCCACCACCATTCTGGCCGGGCCCTGAGATAGCGACACAGCCCTCCCAGTGTGGCCTGAAGATTCATCATTGCAACTGCTTCGGCCGCTGCCTGGCCTGGGTCACATAGCCATCTGCAGGCCCTGAGCAAGACATTAACTCTTTTAGTTAACGAAACCTACAAATATCGATTCTCTCTCTCGGGTGAAAGAAAAGACTAAAGATACAGAGAGAAGAACATGAGATGTGAAGTCTGGAAGAAGAAGTCAAGTCCCAGATAGGAGGGGTTGAGGACATGCCTCAGTCCTGGGCTGAAATCCTCTTGTAAGGCTGTGAAGAACATATAATTGATACATCAGACTCTTTTCCCTCTAACTCATTGAAAGGTATGCAGGATGAAGCATTCAAATTGTAGATATGAGCAAAGGCAGCTGTGCTAAAGGAGGCAGATGTTGAAGTAGCTGCGATCCCATGAGAAGTTTGAACAGAGAGAGAGAAGAGTGATGAAGACCCTTTGCCCCCAGGGAAAGAAGAAGACCTCTGTTCCCAGAGATGAAGATGATCTCAGAGATACATAAAGAGAGCCTTTGCTCTTAAACAGCTCATCTTGAACAGCTCATGTCAGCTTATGAGGTACCTTAAAATAGTACCCCATAAGTTGACTTGGCCCACGAACACAGCTGTGGGAAGGCTGCAAGAGATGGGAGGGACTTCACGATTGCAGATTCCTGGGCAGCCACTATTCGTGGAAATTATAAGCCACAAGAGAACTCTTTTCTTGTGGAGAAGTCACCATAGCATGACAAGAGAGACTCCTCTCCCAAAGTGAACTGAAGAAAGACTATTCTAGAGTTGATAAACGGACTGAATTGTTTCTGTGTGTTGTTAGTGGGAAAGAAAAGATTGTAGGGGGGAGGAGAAGTGTTCTTACTAAAAGATTTATTCTTATTATTTCCTTTAGTTATTGTTAATAAAGTTTCCTTTTACACTTTTAAAGTTTTGAGCCTGCTTTGCCTTCCTCCTAATCCTGCCACACATTCCCTCAGCAGGGAATGTGTAAATCATTCTAGAGGGTACATGAACATTTGGCCACCACCCACCACTTTAATTGGTTCATTGGCTGGGAATCTCAAATAGGTGAACCTAAACCACTACAATAGTGAAAGGCAATTTTATTCCTATTAGATAGTCGAAAACTGAGGCACACCATTCAAGACAAGCTTCTTTTTAGGCCCTGGAATAAGTGATTATAGAATGGCAACCACTACATCTCAAATTCAGCTGCATTCTGGTGGAGCCTTTATCCCTTTTCATTAACCGCAGACAAAAATTAGTGTACATGACATGTCAAAAAACACAAAATCTACTTTGTAGGATAGCCCAGGTATTAGTTCATCACTGCAATTGTGAGGCAAGACAAAAATCTTTGGATGCTTTTCCTGTTATGGAGAAGTGCCCAGCCTGATGTGGTGTGTGTATATATACATATATATATATATATACACACACACATATATTTCTTAAAGGATAGCTTAATTTATCAAATTTTAACTTGTTAAAACATTCTGAACTTCTTGAAACAACGCCCTAAGAGATGATTGTTTTTTAACATGAATAGGTCTGCAATGACAAGAAAAATACTTTAGCACAGAAATCCTAGAAAAAACGGCAACTTAATCACATATCAATTAATATAACAACTATTTTTTAGACCAGAATTTGCTGAAGAATTGACATTAAGTGTGCTACAAAGCAAAGCCTCTCTGTAATTAGTGACTAAAAGCTTTCAGAAGTGACATCTACCTCCAAGTAAAACATTTTTCACCTGTCTCATTATGTGTGGAAGAATCTAAGATGGATGAAAAAGTAGCTTTTCACTTTCGTCTTATTTTTCAAGCTGTAATTGTTGCCATGTGTTAACTAGACAGTTACTGGATGGTGATCCTCAACTCCTCTTCTAGGTAGGGCTTTTGAGAAAGAATATTTCTGTGCTGATATAGCAAGTTTTCTAATTTTTTTCCAAGTTATTTCTGGTAGTACTTGAGTACACAGTTAAAGACTCTGCATCGGAGCAAAATTTTCTTCTCCCATAGGGCTTAAAGAAGTAGGCAGGAGACCATGGAGAGACCTGAATGTCTCACTGCTTGGGTCTTAACCAGGCACCACTCTGCTGCAGAAATAGGAAAACTCTGTCTGTACTATGGCTGTGGTTCAGCTCACTGAGCCACCACTAGCAGCTTTATTTCAATATGAAATTATGTTTGAAAGGCAGAGCACTGGGAACCAGCCTGAGTACTCTTTACAAATGAGGAGACGCAGTGAATGCTTTTCACAGCAGAGAATTGGGAGCCAAGTGTCTGTCACAGCAGTGAAGACAGTGTCACAGCATAAAAAATACTGTCTGCAGCTGCATTCTGCATGCCCATCTGGAGGGCAAACACACATTTTTCAAAGCCAGAGAAAAGTAACCTGCAGTAGTTGAGGCCCCAAACAAAGGATGCCAGAATGACAAATTTTAATTGCTTACATGGACAGGAAATGCTTTGTCTTAATAATGACAACTTATCAGACATTGCTGTTCCCTAAATGTGTGAATCCAAGGAATAAACTGTGCTGGAGATGATGTCTCATGCTAGCCTGAACAGTGGGAACAATAATGATGGTGGCGTTGATGAGGTCTTGGTGACAAAAAATAGGAATTTTATTTTTACCATTGAGATTGCTAGTGAACAGCTACAGAGACCTGTTAAAGTTTTGCCCTAGACCAAAACCTGGTCTAGAGGAAAAGGCAAGGCGTGGGAATCACCAGTGCAGAGGGAAGAGGTGAAATTTTACTCATGGATGAGAGAATGCGGGGAAATGAGACAAAAGAAGAAGAAGAGAAGGGGACTAAGGACAGGGATGCTCAGGACCCTACACAATTCTTCAGGAGGAGAGGAAGACACCCAGCAGAGTACGCAGCAACAATAAGTGACCTGCCACCAGAAAAATCAAGAGCATGAAGCTAAAGATGAAGGACATGTCCTGGGCTGGGAATGATCTAGTCACTGGAAAACACATTTGCCTACACAAGTTAGGATGTCATCTCAGGATGGATGAACTATTGGTGGCTTTGGAGAAAAAGTGTGAAAAATGAAATTCATTTGCTGTCTTTCATCCAGTGTCTTGGTGGTTCCTGAAATCAAATGAGTGCAGTAGGGACTTTTATTTTCATTTGTAATAGATGATAAGCCTAATAAGCATAACTATATCACATTATTGAAATTTTATTCCCACTCGGGTAGCTATCAGAATGCTGACTTTTATATTATACTTGCCACCCATGATAATTTTCTTGGGCCATTAATCAAGAATAGTTCCCCGAACTCACTAGGGACACGCCAGTATGTCTAAAGCTGTTAGAAATAAAGTCAAAATTTCTCTGGCTGTGTGTGATTTGTTAACTTGGGATTTTTTTATTTCCATTTAAACCACTAGCAAAATTTTAATCAGCATCCATGAAAAGGTAATCAGACTTCTTTCAATAAAACGTGCGTCAGAGCATTGCGTGACATCATTCCCTGGTGTTACAGGCCTGAAGAAATCATTGCAGAGAGTGCATTAAGGTCTGTCTGTATGAAGTGACTGTCACAGACATTGCCCCGTAGGATCAGGCCATGTGGTGCCTATCAATCTACAACCTGAAGATAATCCTCTCTGTGCCTCATACCAATTTTGTGGGGGAGTGATTTCAATGAGACACTGTCATTCCTCTGTTTGCTAAATTCCCTTTGTGACTGCTCCTCCTGAACAGGCAGCAAATTCATAATAACAGTGACTGTGGCAGAAATTCAGTTTGTTAAAAAGGCAGAGATGATGTAACATCAATTAGTTTGTACAGGTGGCTGAAAAAGAATATGAGGTTTCATGACACATTTTGAACTACTTGATGTAATTTACATTTGAAACTGTGTGAAACAGATCCATTTTGGGGGTTTGGCAATTTGTTTGCAAAATGCAAGCATCTGCATTTTTTTCTTTTGAACTGCTGAATTGGAAATATCCCTGCGGATATCCAGATGTTTCTTTTTGCTAAAATCAGGTCAGCAAAGAAAAAAACAAGTCCATAATATTTCCAATAAATATTAGAAAACCTTGTACACAAACAATAAATTTTTTTAAACAGCAACAACATTATCAAGATTTTTTTCCTAAATATTTTTGTCTTTTTTGCTGTAAAGGACAATTTTGGAGCAAGAATAATTACTGAAAAATTTCAAGTAGTTCTAATGCTCTAAATTTATTTTCAGATGTGATATTTATCTTCTAAGCTATAGAAGATAAAGTTTTGGATCTTGTTTGAAAGTGCTGTCAGTGGAGAATTATTTTACTGAACTGAATGGGAAAACCCTAGTATAAACCAGCTTTGAATAAAACCAGAATTTTGATTCTCTTAACTTGATTTGTTAACTAAGCTTCAATCATTTATGGATGCAGGCCACTAGTAAAATTTTCCTCAGAACTCAGGGGAAGACAGTCAAACTTTTGCATAAAGGTCTTTCAGTTCATCTCTATGAACTTCTTGTCTTACTCACAATCTGCCTGTAGTAAATTGCCCAGAGAGTTTATATATGATTGTATTGTTATTTATGGAATAATGTGTCTCCAGCTTTAATCTACACAGACAGGGAATAGAGCAAGCTTCTGTGTGCATGCACAAGCATTGCTGAGTAGCTTTCTTGACACCGGACTGCACAAAGGAAACAGGATTAGTAGCGCAATGATTGTACATTGTGAAAACTGTAACATATTGGGCAGTTTTCTCGCACAGGACTGGGGTGTGGAGATCTCTTTTCCTGCTCTGAATGAAAGAATATGGTCAGGACATGATCCTTAGCCCCTGACTCCTGATGACCATCATTATGAGACCTTGAATATTTGCTTTAGGTAGTGAAGGGAAGAGGGAAACTGGCAAGATGGGCTCACCAGGGTGTATCCTCTGGGCACTGGCATTTAGCTGTATACAACACTCCTGGCAGTATGTGGACTGCCCTGGGGCAGCTTCCTGTGGACCTTGTGACACTGCCCAGGATCACCAGACTCTTAGATTTTCAGGTATACAACTCTTGCATGAAAGATTGATGAAATTCATCCCATCTATTCAACTGCTGAAGAGGGATTTTTCTGTGTTGTCTGTGAGTATTTCCTCCATCTGGTTTTAAATTAGTTAAAACAGATACACATGCCCCCCATTGAAAAAAAAAAATGCACAAATAAGTATTGATATTAGGGATTTTTTTTCATATTTTCCTCTATTCTTAGAACTATTATTTCGATGTTTGTTCACCTTGCTCACTCCTTTCCATTGTGAACAGCCTGCTTGTTACTGTAATTTTACAAATAGGATGAAGACCAAAGATCCTGAATTATGAGAAACACATTTAGATTATTCATTTGTTGCCAAAATTGCCCAAAGGATTTCTATTTTATCCCTGCAGTCCCTTGATGGTAATGTTTCCTTCACTTTAACATCCTGGTATTATATGTTTTTCATCTGCTTCAAAATTAGGCAGACCAGAAGTGATACCTTTGCCAATTCATCTTCACTTAGATTTTCTTCATTCAGCCTGTCAGAGACTACTGCAAAAGGGAGACAAAGCTGGAACATGACAAATAGGCACTGTGATTGTTTTCAACATGCCACAAAAAAGTAGGACAAAATATCTTAATGTTTTCCCCTTTTCCCTCATCCTTCATTCAGCAGAGATTTGCTGTCATTTATAAAGGTCACTGGCCTATGAAACAACTAAAAAGGCAAAAAACTTTTTCTTCCTTTCCAAGTATGTATTCAAGCTGCAGCAATAGCCTAAACCCTTTATTAAATGCTGGGTGTCTACAGCAACAGCCAGTCACAATCTGCTAAATAAAGGATTTTAGGGCATGCCTCATTTTATTTATGCCTGCTGAAAAAACACCTGTGCTAAAACCAGATGAAATGATACTTTAGCGTAGGCATTTTGAACCTGATGGCAGCTGTGACAGTTTCTATTGCAACAATCACAGAATATTTTGAAATAGGGTCATTCAACACTGTGCAGAGGGCCAAGAAAAAAATCAATAAATTACTGTGTCTTGTGCTGTACCTCTTGTATATGCATTTTGCATGTGTGGCTCATCAGCACACTCTTCCTCTCCACAAAAAAATCCCTGTTTCTTCATAGAGCTCTTGGAAGCTTATGACTCTGTGTTCTAAAAGGTAAAATATTTTCAATTGGGAAGGCTGTAGTAGTCACTTGCAGTAGGTATATTTACCTAACTTAGACCTCCATCACAGTCCATAGGTCAGAGACTTTAAGGAAAACAATCTGTTGTCATACATTGCTTTTCCTCTGCATCAAAATTCCTGATGGGAAAGTAATCAAGGCTGTATAGAATACAGTACCATGAAGCTACCAAAATACAGTTGTCATGATGTATAAGAAAAGTTTTTTCCCATTGAAATATTTCAACTTCCAATCAAAATATTTCACCTTTGGAATTTCTTCACTTGTCCTTCCTCATGAAAAAATGACTAAGAAAAGAAAAATGAAAAGCATTTAATGTTTAGACTTGTGCTTACCAATGGCTGATAATTTTGTCACTGTGCTATTAATATACCAATAAAGCACATTCTTAACCTTAGATATTTAACTTTAAGTGCCCAAGTTGTCCTGATAACTCAGTGAGACTGTTCAAGTGATTAAAGCTAAACATCCATTTACTGAGAACAGAATGCACAGTACCTTGTGTGCACTTGAGAGAATGAACAGGCAGGGTATTTGTAGATTTTTTTCAAAATGTGCTTTTCTGTTCATTATAGTTTCTAGTCTTTAAGGTTAAAAAATATGGAAGACTTAAGTTGATCCCATTCATTTACTTTTTTTTGGTGGGAAAGGTTATGGGGCAATGAATTATTTCACAGACTTTTAAGACAGGAATTCAGGAGAGCAGATCTATGGGAATGTAGGATCCAAGAAAAAGGACAAGTAAACTCCCTGAAAAAAGGAGGCCCACACATGGCATCTGACTTCCCAAATATGAGTGTAAGGTGTTTTTCTTAGTAGTTCCTCATGAAAGCTGCTCCTTGTCTTTGGCAGGTTCAGGATGCTGTAAAAAATTTGACTCCTTATGATCCTGTGCAGAAAGTCTGCAGATTTAGAACTCAAGCTATGATTCTGTGATGATAAGGCATAGCTTGTTAAATATTGACAGCAATTCCTGTTCTCCTCACCTCACCTCCCCCTGGAAAAAAACCCTCCAAAACAAGACCCTTACCTACTAGCTCAGATTTTCTCACTAAAAATTTTTGACCACTTTCTCTTCAAAAACCCTACAGGCTTCATTATCTTTGTGCCACAAAGGCAGTTCAACTATGGGGTTTTTTGTTGTTGTTGGTTTAGTTTTGGGTTTGGTTTTTTTTGGTTTTTTTCTGTGACAAGTCCAACTCACAGGCAGACATAGCAGGAGCTAGTTACCCCAAAGACTCACACAGGATTTTGGTTACTGAGTGTAGCATGTGCCAATAGGAGAAGCCACAATGTTAGGAAGATGGTGTGCATCCCACGTTACAGGCGCTGTAGGACTTGCGCACATGGCCTCACTGCAGGGAAGAAAGCTGATCCTGAGTAATCTCAGCCCATCTGTGTCATCCCTCAAACAAAGGCTCAGAGAAAATTGTTTTCATCCATATGAGCATTTATACACATGCTTAACTAAAAGGTTAAAGTCTGCTCAGACTACTCTGCAGGAGTGGTGAAATGAGCACTTGTTTTATGAAACACTTTTTGTAGCCTGCATATGAAGTAGGGTACTCTTTGTTATTGAAATGGATTCCCCCACCTCATTTTTATTGCAGTAAATTCTAACAATTTTTGAGACAGCAAGATCAGGTCTACCTCAACCTCTCAGATGATATCCAAATTTCTAGTGTTTTAGGACTTTAGCATTATGAAGATAAACTGACATATTTTAAACAAAGACATCCTTGTTCAAATTCTACCAAGATATTTTGAGCAGTAAAATAGCTTGGTGAACTTTAAAATAACACGAGCACAGGCAGAGCAGGCTATGCTAGCTGTGTTTGATATCCTCACTCCTCACCTAAATTTATCTAGAAGAGACTGGCAAAAAACTATGAGTCTGAATGCACCTGGCACACATCATCACTCATGACAATACAGGCAAAGGTGCAGCATAGGACAATTTAAGGCAATTTAAACCAGTGATGCTTGAGATTATCTGAGGATCTTAACCTGTCCAGCTCTATGGATGATATACAGCAAGTGGGATATAAAATTTGCAGTGTAATTGGAAGGGTCTTACTTTTTTTTCTGGTCTCTTTCTTCATGTACTGACAGAATGGAAGACACACCTTCTGATAGCAATAGGTATGAAGCCAGTATAGGATGTAGTTACTGCTGAATTTGCATTAAAACAACATTCCAGAAATCAATTTATTTTAGTGTTCTTCCAGTCATTAACATCACTCGTAGTGTAAAAGGCAAGAACAGAAATAAGGTCCGGTCCTTGACTTCTGCATTTCAGTTGAGAGCAGCAGTGTGTCTGTGCCATGAGAAAAGTGTTGTTGAAATGACACTGATTAAAAATTCAGAAAAAGGCATTTTATGGGAAACCTTATTTGGTACTTTGTTTTAAACATGTTCTCCCCCTTCAGCTGACATCTGAATGTGAATTCACAGTGGGGTAGATTGATCCACTACATATCTTAACCCTTAAATATATAGAGAGACTAAAATCACATGGGGACCATTGGGGTCTCACTAATGGATTTTTTTCTTCATTGGTTCTTGTAACAGTTTGAGAAAAAAGCATGAGTTAATTGAATGGTTCATGTCGTGGTTATTTCATGGAAGTACATTTTTATTTTGTAGACAATCACCTTGAGTTTATGTCTCATGTAGGTGTCTCTCATTAGAGAGGCATATTATTTAGTAATATATAGATGGTAAAACTGCCTTGCAAATTTCAGTCAGAGTGGTTCAGGCTCAGACCCTCAAAGGTCTGACAGAATGAGAAGTCTCTGTAGGCATGAATGAAGCTTGTGCCAAGCTCAAATCCATGGATCTAACTGCAGTGTCAGGTGGAACTCCATTCCCTTGGACCCTGCATGCCTCCATACATACCTTTTAAGAACTAATAACAAAAGAAAGAAATTGAACTTTTTTTCTTTCAGAGCATTAGGGAGCTCTCTACAGGACTACCTTCCTCTAATACAGCTTCTTTCCTACAGTTGCCATCGCTGGAAACAAAGATAATAGAAAAAGAGAAGGAGTGAGATTAGCTCTCCATAACTTTATTATTACTTTGTGATTATTTTTTTTATAGAGTACAATTTTTAGTAAACTTTTTGTCAAGCCTTTTCCAGTGAAAAATAGTCAGCACACAAGTTAGGTTTAGCTGCAATGACTCTAGTTTCCTTGAAGTATCATAATTCTTGTTATAAATATTTTTCCTTGTGAAAGGATAGTGTAATTATTTTGCTAATATGCATGAAAATAGCATTTGAGGAACAGAAACAATATGGTACTGTTTGACTTGGAATTTACTCCCCAGCTGTTAATAACCTGCCTATGTCTCTGGTGGAATTGTGAGTGTGTTATTCCTGTGCTTACAACAAATAGCAACTGTTTCTGAAACTAGGAGCTGGGCCAAAGGGAAAAAAGGAAGCCCAAAACACATAAACAAACCCCTTAAAGTCCATATTGTGTATTTAAATTAGTTCCCTAGAGCAGAAAGTAGTAAACAATCTCATGTGCATCTTGTTGAATTGTTTCAAGCACTATTTAATTTTTGGAGAAAAAAAAAGCTTATGACAGCCTTTTTGAAATTACATTTGGAATTACATGTACCCTCTATTGTCAAATAAATATTGCCAGTGATTATTAATATTTCCACCAACTTTTCCCCAAATCACATGCACATGAGGGACCAAAAGTATCTTACTTTGAAAGACAAAGTGGTATTGTCCCATATTTTCAGTTTATCATAATTTGTGAAAAACAGAGCAACTGAATGCTACATGAATAATAACTAATGCCTTGGCAGTCTTGACAGCCAGTTTGATATATTTATGTTTTGGGTATGATTTTCTAATCATCTTCAGTGACTGAAGAGTGAAGGTTTGATTTTCAAGAAGGGTATACACCAGTCAAAATCTGATTTAAACCTACTAATGCCTACAATTTTGAAATCCAAGTGAAATAGAAATTAAGGTTCTTGAAATATTTTTTCATTATTAGATTTTACTTTAGGCAAGCAAAAAAAATTGCTTACTGACAAGGTTATGTAATTGAATCCGTCACACAGTGTGTCTCCAAGCACCGCTAGTGGTCAATTTGTCACAAGAAAATTAACTTTGCTGAACATCCTGAACATTAGCAAACTTAAATGTCTCAAAGAAAAGTGTAAGAAGAAGAATCAGGACATCATCAGTACTTGCTGGTCTTATAGTCTTTTATTTCTATGAACAGAGACATTTCATTGGTGTGATCAGTAGTACGTACACTTATAAAGAAAGGTAGGTATAGGAACGTCTTTAGTAGAACTTGAACTTTTGCTCCAAACTTACATCAAACTCCTGTGTATTGATCTTATGCTATGAGCTGTCTCCATAGTACAGGAAAGTCCCATAATTTGTCTGAAAAAACACAGATTTATCTCTTAAATAATTAGTTTTGCTTCCCCCTGACTGACTTTGATTTTTCCTATACTTTGCTAAAATGACACATCCTCAGCACTAATGAAGTACATACATATATTGTGCTAGATAATTTTTCTGATTCTGAAAACATATGACAGTGCTTCAAGTTCCCTGATGGTTGATATATTGGTCAAATAAATCTTCCAGATGGGTAATAATACAGTGCACTCCATAATTCCGTAGTGTTCTTTTACATTGCATATTATTTACCCACACTTATCAGCAGTTGCAATGCTTGCTGGAAAAAAATAAGTACTGTTGTGTGGGTGGCTCTTGAATCATCAGCATGATTCCTAACTGGGAGACAGTAGAACTCCTGTTTGGAGGTGCTAAGAGAAGATAAGGAGGCAAGCTATTTGAAGTAGTCCAGATCTCTGGATGAATTAAGTCCCATGCACAGATCCAGGACACAGATTGTGCATGAACCATGTCCTGATAAAACATTATTTTGATAATTGAAGTAGATCTCAAGTGATGCATAGTTTGCACTGACTGTTTGTGGAGCAGTGGGGAAAGTGTGCTGTTTACCCGTGGGCCGACTCAAGGACAGGGCCGTGCACCCACAGAAGTCATGTAAAGGAACTCTGATCCTATTGTAGTCCTGCACTTTAAATTTGGAGACAGAGAGGAAGTAATGAAGACTTGTTTTCATGCCACAGGGAATAAAACCCCTGCACCTCACCGTTGCTTTGGGAAATTATTGTCTGTGTGCTCCTCTGTTTCTGAGTGTGAATTGGAAGATATATATGTACTACTCTTGAGGTTAGCCCTTCCAAAAAAGGGACAGGGCATGAACTTACGGCTCTTACTGGGACAAGTGTAAGAAATGTATGAAAGCAATGGAAATTCACTGCATTTTTTCAAAGCATCTACTTTTTGTGGTGTATTGGTACAAGAGAATTTAAAAACTAAGTAAAATTATTAGAATTGTAAGATGGAACTGAAAATATGCCAAGGAGCAGGAATAAAATTTCTTCCTAGTAGGAGTAGGAGATACCAGTAAAGTCAGAATTTAGGGTTTATAAGAATAATGTATTTAACTTTCCAAGTATATATTTTCTGCACTGTGAAATATTTTTGTAATTTATATTTAAATATTTCCGAGGAGTCATAGAATAGCTGATAGAAGGATAGATAGATAGATAGATAGATAGATAGATAGATAGATAGATAGATAATCTCTGAAGGATGTCTAGTCCAATTCTTCCTGTGCTCAAAGAGAGGTCAGCTAGGGCAGACTGCTCAGGACATTGTCTAGTTAGGTTTTGAGTATCTCCAGGGATAAGGATGTTACCACAAACTCCCTGACAAGCCCATGCCAGCATCTGAATTCTGTACATGAATCTCAGCTGAAAATGAACAGGAATAGAAACAGAAAATGAAAATTACTCTTCCATTTCCAATGTCTCATCTGAGCAAAATGCGATAAAAATAATTAGCAACTACATAACTATATTTTAACAGCTCTTCTGTTTTAAAATAATTTCAGATGATGTTAATAGAAAGAGAAAAACAATCCATTTTGTTGACTTCCTTTAGTGTATGCAATGAAAGCCTGCTCTTACACTGTAAATTTGGTGCTAGTCCTTCTTGAAGATTCTGACCATGCTGGCAGAACCCCCAGAATGTTTCCACTAATTTCAGTGGGTTTTATGCTAAAACAGATCTCAGATCTTTTAAGCAGGCATGAATTTGCCTTGCTTATATTTAACTGATATTATGCAATTATGGGAAAACAGTTTTAATATTTAAATTAGTCAAATGCTTAATTATGAAAGTGCTGAAAGAAGAATGCTCAGCTTCATTGCACTTCAATGGCTTGCAAATTGGCAAGTGGTTGTAAATTAACTCCTGGATTTCCTAAGGTTAATCAAATCAGATTTAATGATGTCTTTGAAATTCACGGATTAAAGGTATAAAAGTGTGCATGGAGTAGAATTATAGTAATAATTGTTAATTTCTATTTTTTTTTTTCTCTTCTGGTCTCTATTCTTTTCCCATTGACATCCAAAAAGAACTGAAGAACAGTATTTCTGGGAAGTATGTCTTCAAGTGATGCTAAAGGCCTGATCTCCAAAAAGAAATCCCTGTTAAGATCTTTGCTTGTTTTCTCTGACCTTTTATTGCAAAGGACTTTCACATTCCTCTTTAAGTCCCATTTTACAGCCTTCCCATTTTTGAAAAGTATCAACAGGTACACAGATTATGCAATTCAAGTAAAGGGATTGGTAAATATCTTGTTTCTAGTTCGAAGACAACATTGTTTTAAGGAACAGCACCTGAAAAGAGGGGAGTCATATATATAAAGAGTGTGTATTTTCTATTTTTTATCAAAGTGAATGTGAAAGAGTGTGAAGAAACAGGAAAATCCTGTGCAGATCTAAGGCATAAATTCAAACCTTTCTCTGAGTGTCATATGCAGCTGACTCAGCCTCAATACCTGATAAGAAAGGTTTGGGAGGCAACTATCATGTGGATAGAATGCCAGCCACTTTCTCCCCCTCCATACTCCCTGCTACATAAATCACTTTCTTATTAATCTGTTAACCAAGAGAGAAGGCCACCTCAAAAAAAGGCAATTTGCCTTTTTTATCTGTGGACTGGATTCTTACCAATCAAGTTCTCAACTGTCATTTTCTTATGTTGTGGTACTTCCTGATAATAATAATTATAATTCAGGAAAAATTTGGTTCCATTTAAGCATCATCATTATCCACCAAAACAAAAATTTATTGTTATCTCAAGTGCAGATCTTCATGGAAACATACAAATGTCAAAGAAATCTTCCTTCCTTTCTAACTTCAAACATCATAGGTGTTTGCTCTGATTCTGTGAAAAGCAAGACATTTCCTAGTCTTGTCTCTAAACTTCTACAGTGTTTCGTTCATGTATATAAGCTAATTTTGTTATGAGCAGGAAGCAATCATTTTTCCAAAGGAGGAAAGATAGGTCTTTGAAGCAAAATAAGATAGTTCTAACTCTTTGCAGATAATAGCAGCTTTTCACTTGGAAAAAAAAAAAAAGCAAAAACTATGTGTTGCAATGATGTGTGTCTGCTTCCCTCTCAAAAGTCTGAGGTAATGTCTGCCAGTTTTCCATGGTGAGTTAAAGGCCCTGTAAGGCCAACTGAAGCTGCGAAGAGTCCAGGCAAGCAGAATACTTCCAGCACTCCAGTTAGTATATATTTAGTGTTCCAGCACTAATTCCATTTCTCTGTTGTTGGATACCATTTTCCTTCCAGCATATGCTCCCTGGCCAAAATGTTCCACAGAGAAATGGGGACAGTACAGACATCTCTGAAGAGTAAAAACTGAAGTTTAGCCCACCCTTTTATAAGCTGTGTTTAGGCTGTCTGTTCCACTCTCATTCATACAGTGTGTAGGCAAATTTTGGCCCTTAACATGTTCTGGAGAAAGCCCATCAAAGTTTTTATTAAATAATGAGTTGACCTGCTGTGTACAAAGTTTACATGATAATATATAGGCTGGGGTAGGAACAGAGGGACAGCAGCCCTGGGGAGAAGGAGCTGGGGGTGCTGCTGGATGAGAGGCTGGACATGACCCAGCCATGGGCACTCACAGCCCAGAGACACAAACGTGTCCTGGGCTGCCTCCAAAGCAGCGTGGCCAGAAGGGTGAGGGAGGGGATTCTGCCCCTCTGCTCCTCTCTGGTGAGAGCCCACCTGCAGGCTGCATCCAGCTCTGGGGTCCCAAGGAAAGACATTGACATGTTGGAACCAGTCCAGAAGAGGCCACCAAGATGGTCAGAGGGATGGAGAACATCTCCTGTGAGGAAGAGCTGAGAGAATTGGGATTATGCAGCCTGGAAAAGAGATGGTTTAGGGATGACCTAATTTCTGCCTGCCAGTACCTGAAGGGAACCTGCAAGAAAGACAGAGACATTTTAGAAGGATATGTAGTAACAGAATAAGGAGCAATGGATCAAAGCTAAAAAAGAATAAGTTTAGATTAGCTATTGGGAAAAAAAAAATTTACTATGAGAGCAGTGAAACTCTGAGACAGTTTGCCCAGAGAAGTTGTGGGTTCCTCACCCCTGGAGATGTTCAAGATCAGACTGGATGGGATTCTAACCTGATTTAGTAAAAAGTGGCTGTGACCACATGAGGGAAATACATGATCCTTAAGGTTCCTTTCAACCCAAACAATTCTCTGATTCTCTGATGTGATCCCAGCCTTGGATAGACTGGCTAAACAGTAACACTCAGGGTCCCAATATTCAGTACCTGGGATTATGGGATAATCACCTGTACATATGTGTGCATACATTATGGGATTGGCTGTACCTGAAAGTTTTCAAGACCTTAAGGCCTTATTTCACATCCTCTTTGCACAGTGACAAAGCAATAGAGATCCAGCCTCACTCCTCCAGCTGTCCCAAGTACTTCTAGAAAAACAAGCAGAGGGCATAAAGCTTATAGTGACTACGCTCTGTTGGGATTTAGCCATATGCACAAAATAAGTAAATAAAACAGTATGCTTTAAATGTAGAAATTAACAAAAAGAAAAAAAAATCCCTCACAGTACCCTTCAACACTGCTTTCATTGCTATTCATAGCCATGAGCAAGAGTTTGTTAGGCTCTCCCTAGGTAGTCTTTTATGTCCTTTGTAACTGCATGTCCTAGCTCAGAAGCATGAGCTCTCTACTACTCAGTGGCCCTTCATGTATTGCAGTCCTGTGACTGCTCAGACAAGACACACCTCTGATCAAAATTTGGCTGCAAAGGTGCTTTCTCTGTAGCAGCATGAGATAAATTTACCACTGAAAAAGGGTATTTTCAGTAAGCTTGAAACACAATGAAGAAATAATCTCCTGATGGGCTTTTGGCCAGAAAACTTTGGCAGTGGGTTTTTCTGGTGTTCAGGGAAAGACATTTATCCCAAGATGACACATATTTCCTTCTCTCTTTCTCTTTTGCTTTATTACATTTAAATAGAGATGAATTGGGAAAACATTTGTCTTTTGTAGACTGCAGGAATATTAAGAAGCCTGTGCCTGTTAGCAGCTTTCTTAATCATGCTTGGTTTATTGTCATGCACCATTTTCATGGAGAACATTTCACAGTACACTGTAATACAGCATCTGTATTCTTCATTATGAGCAAGAGCATCTAAGCTGTTTTCTTTTGCCTCCCTTTCTCCCTTCAGTTTTTTCAGTTGTGGTTACAACAGAATAACTAAAATGTAAATTGCTGGTTAAAAGCCCGGTCAGAAGGGAAGGAAAGCCATGGGAGGTACAGAATTCTGTTTAGGTTGTGCCAAACAATTAATTACTGCATGTTGTTCGCCATTTTTCAGGCACCTGAATGTTGGCATGACTTCTTAGAAACATAGAATAGTTCAGGTTGAAAGAGACCTTGGGAGTGGATCCAGTTCAGCCTCCTGCTCAAGGCAAGAATACACTTCAACAAATCCTGTTTGATAAGACTTCTTTCAGTAGGATCCTGAAAGCCACAGCTGGCACCACTCATTTTCCTACTGCAAATCCATGCCTCAAACGTGACCCAAATTCCTTTGTCCCTTCAGCTACCTCGGTGGAACAAACTAATCGTTACACAAATCTATGTTTTTCTCCATTTCTCTGCTAAAAGGCGGGCCTCTTATTGGGGATAGACGCTGGGGAAGAAAGGATGGGTTTTTTTTGTTTTAAAGTTAACAACTTAGAAGAAAGCCTTCCAAGCAAAGAAGCCTACCAAGACTTCTGCTGTGGAATTTCCAGTGACTCTCTTCCTCTCTCTGTACAATATTCTGCTATAGCAACATGCTTTTTATATGATCTGGGTCCTTCTGAAACACTCTGAGGTAAAGTTGACTATATGAGAGAGTATCTATACTTGGAATGGCTGATCAAGTTTCCAGCTGCAGTAATGAAACAACAATTGCCATTGTCTTTCCTGAGCTTTTCTTGGGCCTATTATTTCTCCGAGACAAGAGTCTCACAGACACAACACAAGAGACAATGTGGGTCTTTCAGATGTGTCAAAAAGGCTTAGACTGGAAGGTGTTTTTTAAGGAATTAATTATCCCTGTCTAGGTGCTTGCATAGGATCAAATACAGAAGTCCCTGAGATGAGGAGTTGAGTAGTACTGAAGTGTCAACAGCAAATAAAAAGGTTAAACTTATCACTGTGCAGAGATTTTCAACACCATGACTCTTGCTGGCTGTACTCTGTGTGTCCAGTGTGTAGAAACACATGGTAATCCATGGTTGTGTACTCTCAGGGAGCTGCAGGCTTTTCCGTCACCAAGTTGTACAATAGCAACATTTGAATTGCTACACTTCCACCCAGCTGAACCTGCTAAGCAACCTTTCCATGACCTCTGTGCTCCCTGGGATAAGCAAGGTTAGTGTGTCACTGAACACACTGCTGACACCAACAACTGTTGTTCCTCCTAAATAGCCCAAGCCAGATGTGAACTATTAGACAGCATTTGGGATTCAGATTCAAAAAGCTTTTGAGCTTCTTTTCATGCTGAAGGCAGAAACTGAAGATATTAATTGCACTGCTTATAGCTTCAGCCTCTTCATCTGAATGAGATGTTTTGTGATTTCCATAAACCCCAGGAGTATGATGCTTGAAGCTGAAATATATTTTCTGACAGATTGACAAATAGGGCAGATTTTTTTTCTTATTATAGCTATTGGAATTGAAAACACTACCACATAGAGATGCCAAAAAAAGACTCCTTTTATACATAAGGGTATTGTTTCCAGAAATGCTTTGAAAGATTTTCTCCATTAATATTCCTCCTTTTTGTCCTACACAGGGAAGTTGTTTTCTTAACTGATTATATATTGCATAAAACCCAGTGTAAGTCTTGAAACCACTGAGGATAGTTTGCATAATGAAAAAGGCTTCATTCTACCATTGTTCAATTCTGTGATAAATCAGAAGTAATTTTACTACAGTCATGGTGTCTGAAGGGTGCAAGAGAAATCAGGATTGCAGCCAGGTATTTTTTTCAAAGAAGCATTCTGGGAGATACTGACATTACTGTATTTTGGTTGCACACAAATGATTAATGGTAGAATCATATGCCATCTGTTCATGCTAATTATATGAAATGTTTGTAATAAAACCTAAAACTCAGTGTGTTTGTTAAACTCCTAAAATTCAGACCATTACTGTGGAAGATTTATTAAGGCCCATGAATTTTATACCAGAAATTGGGATCCTGCCATGAAAGAATCTGAAACAAGATGATGCACTGTTTGTTGGATTCAAAGGAGTTTTAATGTGAGCAGCATTCTTCAGCATTCTTGGTTTTGGGGACTAATCTTGGTTTTGAGCTCTGAGTATGAATGAAATTCAGATAAGACAAAGCAGGGGTGAACTTTTGCAGAAAAGAAGTAGAAAAAAAAAGTATTCTGGTAAAATCTCTTGATGACTTACTGTGCATTATCAGTGGCTATATTCAAAGCAATGTGTGCATGGGTATGCCAGTGTATAGGAGTGTGACATATTAAATCAGCACAGAAGATGAAAGCTGTCAGCTGTCCCTTACCCTTTTCCTGAAATGGCGCCTGACAATGAATTTTTCTTCCCAGAGGTGCCGCCCTTTTCTCCTATTATTGCAATACAGAAAGACACTCAGTCCCTGCTATCCAGAAGGAGAGGAGGTTCCCAGCACACAGTACCATGCAACAAAAGGCTCTCCTAAATATGAGTGCAAATTTACCAGGAAGAGGAGGACTGGGTTCAGGTAACATAATGCCTGAATTTTGAAAAGCACTGCTTCCTATTTAAATTAGATTGATGTCCCTTTCAGAGTAATTTCAAGGATACATAGGTGCTTAAATGCCAGCCTTGGTCTTGTTAGCCTCTTTCAGAGGGGATGGGTAGAGGACCCTGCTCACAGTTAACCTCATCTCAGAGTCTTGCTACTGTTCCTTTTTTTGCAGCAATGGGCAGCATTATATCCCAGCTACAAAAAAAAAGGGATGGCTAGAAACAGAAAATGCAGGGCTGGTATTCTGCTCAGCTGCAGGTGGGTGTAAGGGAAAGCAAATGTTACTGTCATATATGAGATATAACAGACATATTCAAGTGTTTTGCTCTTGCACATTTCATTCCTTTATTGGAAAGAGGATAAAAGTCCAATAACTTTTGTCAGCTAATGAAGAAAAGCACTTGGGAGCTGCACTAATTGAATGAATAGGAAGGGCTGTACACCAAAGATCAGAAGCTGGGGTTTTATTCACATCTCTGTTATTTGCCTTTTAGTCTTTTCCATCTTCACAGTGGAGATGATAATGCTTAGCTGCCAACAGAAAATATTTTGTTATCTACAGCTGAAAAGCACTACATAAGTCTAAATATTATTTCAGTATCTTCTTCCCACCCACTCAGTAAGTAAAATATGTGAGAGTTGTGGGAAGTGATGTTATAATTATTACATAGAGGCTGAGCTTTGAAGTTGAAAGCATGTTATAGCTCATTATATATAATACCTCTCAGACACTGTGCCAATGAGCTTGGTATAAAAACTCAATAGAGCAGATATTTAGCAGGCTAAAATGGCCACAGACAGAGCAGCACGGTTGCAGTTTCTTTGAACGAACAACATGAGTTAATGTCACAAGCTACTTGGGGTGCAAAGCTTCCCATCACACTTCAAGCTCTGATTACAACCTAACAAAGGATGCTCCACTCTCCAGAGCTCTGGACAATGGAATGCATTTCACATGTGTGGAACTTACAGACAAATGAGGTGTGTAAGGATGCTGGGTCCTCTCACTGCTGCGTTACCAGGAGGGCAAATAGTTAAACATCACTTCCTTACTTCCTTTTTTTTTCAGGCTTTAAAACTAATTTCTAATTTGCCTTTTTTTCGGTTTTTTTTTTTTTTTGGTTGCTTTATAATGCAATTAGAGAGCTCCTGGAAGCACTAATTGGATCATAAAGTGCCTTCTTCATGTTCCAGCTGAGGAGAGAGGAAAAAAGGATCACTTCACGTCCTCTTTGCACCTGCTAAGATGTTTGTGAAACACCTTACAATTAAATTATAAGCACCTAGAGGAGATTTAAAATTGCATACTAGAGAGCTAGAACCTTGACACAGACAGCAGAATTCACAAACTGAAAGCTTACAAAAGCCTCATATCCACCTTCTGGTACTTTTCTACCTCCTGAGGTGGAAAGAGACCTTTGGATTTTGTTTTTCCATTGCCTTGAGTTCTTAATATTCCCTCTCAAAACATTGGTCTAAGTATATCCTGAGCTAACAGCAATTTCTTGCTGAGTGTACAATATGTCTTTTCAATACTCTGGCCCAGGAGGGAACCTGGCAGCAGGCATAACATGGATAGTTCTTATAATCACTAACAGCTCCTGGGTAGTCATCTCTGAAATGAAACTGCCCAGTGGATGTGAGGCAGTGGAGACTGTGGAGCTTTTATCCTCTATGGAGGCTGGTGAGAGGAAAAGAGACAATTATGGTGTTAAATCTGGAAATTGTATGAGAACAGTGCATGTTGCAGTAACCCTGGAGCAGTGTGAGGGAGAGGAGAACCAGGGGCAGAGGCAATCAGAGTCTCTTGAGACTGCTGTGCCGCACTGATGTATTCAGCCCACCGTAGTGCAGGTATCACTTCCTTTCTCATGCTTCACAGTCTGCACAGAAGTTTCATACCAGCAGTAGTATGAGAGTGGCACTTTGCCTCTGGCAAAGAGGCTCTTGACTCTTCCTGTTTCTCACTGATGTATTAACCAGTAACAAATCTGAATTTATATTCTACAGGCCTCTTTGGAAAAGGATATACAGAGACATCTGAAATCAGTGTACTACCTTAGGGTTTTTGTAGCAGGACTGTAATTCACAGAGTAGGGGAAAAAAATGTCTTCTAGGGATCTAATTCAGTATACAAATACACCAAACTCTGACCAATCAAGTAAGATACTATATCCAGCTGCCCAAAGGCCTGGACAGACATGTCTCACCTACCACTGAGTCAGTCTAGTAGAGATGTGGTAACTGCGCCTGTTCCTGCATATAGAATTGAACTGGAACTTTGGACTATTCAGATATTTCTCCAAAAACAAGATTCTTAACTAGCATGTATCTTTGACTTTAGTTCATAGAAATAATTAAGATACTCAAATAAATTTATGAATTAGAGCCCTGTTCAAATCAATGTTCTTTAGGGTCCTAAATGCATATGTGAACCCAGATCTAAGCACCTCTCTTTCTGTTCTCTACTTCTCTTTGAAGACTGTCAAGATATTGTCGTTTCTCATGAGATTTTTGTTCCGTTAAATTCTCTATGGCATGGCAATGCAGAGCTCTCAATGTTAAGAGGCAAGAATGATGATTTGATGGGCAGCCTATCTGGACCAGATTTTGAATATTTGTAAGGTGGGTGAAAATCTCTAGCTGAATGCTAGAACTCTTGTTTCTTTTCTACTCAATAATATATTTTGATATTTTGTTGGTTTGGTGGCTTTTTGTAGCTTTTCTTCAAACTCATGAAATTTCATGGTTGGTTTTACTCTGTCAGTTTTCAATACACATTTTCCTCTCTTCTTATTAAGAAATATAAATATACTTTGCCAAGTTTGATTTTGCATATATAAATTTCTGGGAAATTATATTCACACATTGTTTAACCTGGATCATCCTATTTCCCACATCCTGTGTATTTTTTAAAGGTGGTTATTTAATTATGGTTTGTTCATGTCGACTGTTCTTCTAGTTATATAAATTTACAATATATCATTTATTCTCCTTCTCTATAGAGTGTTTTAATAAGAAACTGTATGCCTTAATGACAACATATAGTATCACTTGTTCTACTAAAAGGGGACTACATGCTCTACTCTGCTCATTCTGATATGAGAGTAAGCTGATGCCTGTTAATTAACCCTGGTATATCCAGGAATCCACTTAAATCACTGGACTAAGAGTGGTGTAAACTTTGAGTCACTTCTGCACTGCTATTGGGCAAAAAACACACCAAAAATCTTGATAAAATCAGCTACTCTTTGCAGACTGACTACACAAACACAAAAATACAAGGGTGGTGGCCCCTTCAAGATACAGCTAGCTCAGAAAAGCAGGTACCAAATTACTCCTTTCCTGAATCAATAGCCAAAGGAAAAGCTGAAGACCACAAGCTGGTCTGTTCCAGTCTCCATTATACAAAACCCTTTGTCTGCATCTTAAAATTTCAGAATAAAATATTGCTTCTTCCCTATTCTTTCTTATCTGCTTTTCTTACTATAAGACCGAAAGAAGTTGAAAGCGCTTGGGTTGATAGCATTCTATCAATCACAATTTAAATCAGTATAAACTCTTTGGGGCAGAAACAATTTCATAGTTCTCTGCTGGAAGTACACTATGCAGTGGGAATTGAAAGATGAGGATCCTAAGAGCTACTACCAAAAACTGTCATCATAAGCAAGCCAGCATTACTTAAGAAGAGCCCTAAGTAGCAATTACCAAAGCAATCAGAAGGAAAAAGTGTTGTCTTTCAAGATTCTGATCCAGTTTCATACCTTATTTCCATGCTTCTGCTTACACAACAAAGATTTTTACCTTTCACATTCAAGAGATTGCAAATGACCTGTGAAATAAAATGGAGGAAATAATAGAATAAGATACATGGCAAGAGCTATTTAATTTCTCCCTGATGCTGTAATGATGAAACAATAGATATGGGGAATTATAATCAGTGGGGTATTCAAACAACCCTGGAGCACTGCTGGGAGTAATTTTTGTTTAAAGTTGTTTCAAAAATTTTAGAAAAGCATTTCTAGGAGATATATTTTAGTGAAAATTTCTTTTGCCCAACCACACTTTCAGCTTGTCAGTCAACACATGTAGGGACGTTAAGGAAGGAAATACTGAGTAGGTTTTCACTTTGTTTTTGCACCGGCTTTATTAAAAAACAAAAAGAACCAAAAACAACTAAACCAACAAACCAAGAAATGTATATTAAAAGCCACACATGAAACCTTTGACATTTTATTCAATTAACATTTGCTTGTAAGAAGAGAAAAGAAATAAGGGGAAATGTGAGCATGTTAGCATCTCCAATTCTCTAAAAATCATGCAGTGTGACTGGGTGCATGGAAAAAAGGCACAAGCAGAAAGTACTCAAGCCTACACTAGCCTCTGATGCTGAGTCAGACTTGAAGACACATGTTGCAGTCCTAACATTCAGTACTAATGACCATCCTTAGTCACTCATCAACATTTCTCAGTGGAAATTAGCAACTATCTCACCTATCATTAACCAGGTCTGTCTACACCAGAAAATTTATGCATGGGCTGCTTTTCCATGTTTTAAAATAGAGAGGGCTGCAGCATGAGTGGGGGAGTTCAGGAGAATGCATTTACTCTGGGCCATGACAGTACCATAACCTTTTGCCTTACCTCCTGCACACCCTGCCCTTCATGTAATTACTTTAGCAAAACCAACAAAAATCAGCATGAAACAATCACTGCTTCCCCCTTGGGCTGTTTCAGCAATGGTTTATAGGGAAATGTTTTCTTTTTGCTTTGCAATTTTTTTCATGAAGACTGAAAAACATCTGAAGATTTTGTCCTTTCCTGAATTTGGAAGGAGTCTCCCTGGTGGATAAAAGGCATTCCCTGTCACTCTATAAATTGCAACTATTGTTTAGCTGAAGTCTATTACGTTGATTTTGGATAATAGAGGGCAAGCAAGCAACTGATGATTAAAGGAGCTAAACATGATTAGAGAAAAAAAAAATCAATAAATGTAAAAACAAAAAGCGGTTTTCAGGCTTTAACCAGGAGATTTATTGCACATTTTGTGCCTCCTTTTACATTAAAGTTGTTAATGTAGTCCTACACAACTTGATTACACGTTGCTTTTTTTTTTTTTCTGGAGTGCTTTGTACAAGAACAGAAGGAAAAAATACCTTGTATATCATATGAATTGAAACAATTTTGTCTAAAGTAAAAAGAAAGAATAGAACGATCAACAGAAGATTAACACAACATCACAAAACTGAATATCCACCAAATGGTTTCTTGCCTGTTTGCTGGGGAGAGGTTTGAAAGCAAAATATTATACTCCCTTTCAAAAATTGCTGAGAATGGTATCAAGTTAAATAGGACTGTGGGCTATAGCCAGCTTTGACTGTATCAGGCTGAAGGGAAAGTATAATTTGCATTTCAGTGTCAGGAAAGCAAAGAACTAACATCTGTTGTCATTAGACACTAGTGACCCATTTACCATGTGTGCACGTGTCTGTTAAGAGTCCTTCCATAATATAGTCAAAGAAGTTAGCTTTTGAGTACCTTTGGTTCATAGTTTTGTGTAGTATAGAAAGATAGACCACATCAGCTCCAGCTTGTTAGAATTACATATACTCTCCCACCTGAAAGAATAGCAACAATGGGTATTTAACTGGATCACTTAATTCTCTCATATATGTATCAACCTTCAGTCAAAGAATCACTGCTGACATAAATACCCTTGCTTATTCCAGGATCTTACTTTGTACTGTTTCTTTTGAAGCTCTGTTGAAGACTGAAAGCAGCCAGTATTATTTCACTGATGTGTAGACTTGTGTCATATATTAGTGAAAACAGTCTTTTCATCATTTTCTGTTGCACACTGTGGAATAAAGCCCATTCCTAGGGGACAAGGAAATGCTCAGCTGAGTTCACAGCAGATTGGGCTTCTTCCTATATTTGTTACACAACATCCAAAAGTGATGGTGGCTGTGAAAGTCTTCAGTGCTTTCCATTTTCAGAGTGTAAAGTCCCTTCTGCCTCATGTTTGATGTGAAGGTCACAGCTCAGGCTTTAACCTTTTGCTGTAACTACATTCTCATAGAGCTTTCTGCACATGATATTGTGGAACAGGACTGGTTTTTATGTTGCCTGAAAAATTTATAATTAGACACATAACTTTTTTGTACCTAAGATATGCATGTTGCTACTTATCTTGCATGTATTACTTCTTGACAAAATTTCTCCTACAGCTAACTGGTTCAAAAAGTTTTGAATAATGTGAGAAATCTTCCTCATATGTCTAACCCGTATTTAGCATATAATATTTTGTCTCTTTGCCAGGCCTAATTGGGTTCTTTCTTCATCCCTCATACTTCATGCCATTCCTACTGATGTGCCTTGCCTTCGTTTTCTCTGGAGCCCAGAGCAGGAATTCCTTTACCATTTAGCAGTACACATCAGAGTTATAGTTAGATATGACTGATAATAGTTGTCTTTTTAATGTCCCTGAGGCTGGACATACAGCTGGAAGAAGAAAATGTTAGCAGTCCAGTTCTCTGAGATCTTCACATCCCCTGCACTGTCCACCATCTGCTGTGAAATTTTTCAGAGTGCCAAAAAACTGGGTGCTAACCTTCTTTTCTACAAATTCAGTCAAAATCTACAAGTTTTTACTCAAAAAGCCAGAATACAATCCTTCAGTTAATGATTTTGTAGTTCAGTGAGATATAAGAAAATGTTTAGTAAATTGTACAAAAATAAATATGATTCTGTAGGAGGTGGAATAGAAAATGGATTAGTGCAAATGTTCAAGCATTATGCATGTAACATGAATTCCTGAACACATCACACTTGTGTGATCCCCAAAATTGCTAACATTTTAGACTGCTAATAGGGACACCAAAAAAGAGAAAAAACCAAAAGGTTTGTTCCCTACGGATTGATTTCACAGCTTACCTTTCACTCAAGTATGAATAAGGATGGTGCTTTCAGAAAAAATTGATAGTCAAGTAAAAGCAGAGACTTACATTGACTTCTACTTGAAAGACAAGTTTTATGCTAGAGGAAACTTTGCCAATTAAAAATCAATTAATGAATTATTAGGTTATACAAAACTTTGAGAAAACCAAATATTATAATGGGCTTTCAGTTTAATTAATTCCATTTTCTGTTTTAATTAGAATCCATTAGGAAAGTTATTGCCAGTATTCATCGGAAGAATTTTTGTATAGGATCCCAGATTGCTTGGCTTAAACAGTGTCACTCTGCTGACCATAGCAGAGCTTCACCAGCATCAATCTGCACAACCGAATGAACATTCAAATACGAGGCACATGAGACTCTTGCAAAGCAGAGGTTAGACTCTGCCTTGCTTTAGACAAACTTCATAGAGAAGGATCTGCCCAGTGTAAGTTAATCTTCAAGTAGAAGAAAGTTATTGCAGTGTAAAGAGGCCTTGTGCACCTAATTTATCCTTAGATAAATTTCAGTCATATATAATGTACCTAGTGATTTCTGTTCATTTTTACAATGTTTGGAAGTTAGATTGCATGTTGGCATAATACCTGGCAAGATGTAAGAAAAACACATGGTTACTGACATGCTTCACAGAGGAAACTAGATTTGTCTCAGCCAAGAAAAGAAGCAATTTTAGTTTCTCAGTATTTTGGGAAAGACTTAATTTCATTATTGATTAAAGTGTGGGGTTTTTGAATTGACTAAATACAAATGTAATGAAAAACATTGCCTTTATAAATGAATTTTAAAATTCATTTAGTTTGAGTGCGAATGACAGTGCTTTTGGTTTTCTGACAATGTTCCTGATTATCAGCCATGACATAATTCTAAAAATATACATACCTTCATGTACTGAATGTACACAAAGCTTTAACATGGAAATCAAAGTATTCACTACCTTAGAGGCCATGCATTATACATCCAAGAAAAGAAAGGCAACAATCAAACATTGCTTTTGCTTACTCATGAAAACTTGGAATATTAGACTATATTTTCATCTGGGAAAACCAAACGTCATGTAGAGTCTTACAGTTAGCACATGCAAATTTGCTGAAAGAGCATGTGGGCTACTGCATAAACTTACATAGGGATGGACTGATGATTTACTGTCATATCTGAATTCAAATTTACAGGCAGGTGGTACACATGACTGCATCTGTTGTACTTGAAACTACTGAAGTTCCCAAAGGAGTGAAAGCACTGTGGGACACAGGTGAAGAATAGCAATATCGATTATTATTATTATCTTTTGATAATGTCACAGTTCTAATGGAAATTCTCTTATCTGCTCAAATCTCTGCTTGAGGTCTGTGGCCAAATGTGATCAACACTGTAAAACATACCAACAGGCAGTTCACTTATTAGGATAAGAACCTAAGCAATCAAGATTAACAGGAGAAAGGCAGTACTTATTTCCAATTGTTAGATGAAAAAACATAGTCACTGAAGGATTAAATTATTTGCTCTATTGGGTTTGGTGCCAAGGTTTTGGTAGCAGGATATTTACAAAGGCAGCTTCTGTGAGAAGCTGCCAGAAATTTCTGGTGTCCCAGGTGGAGATAGTGCCAGCCAGCTGCAAGATGGACATGCTGCTGGTTGAGGCCAAGCCCAACCAGCACGAGTGATAGTGCCTCAGGATAACATATTTAGGATGGGTAAAAAGTTACCTCACAGGAGCTGTTGCAGGCAGAGAAGAGTGAGAATATGTGAGAGGAGCAGCTCTGCAGACACCAAGGTCAGTGAAGGAGGGCAAGGAGGTGCTTCAGGCACCAGAGCAGGGATTCCCCTGCAGTCTGTGGTGCAGACTGTGGTGAAGCAGCTGTGCCCCTATAGCTCATGGAAGTCCATGGTGGAGCAGAGATCCACCAGCAGCCGGTGGAACCCACCCTGGAGCAGGTGAATATGCCCAAAGGAGGCTGTGACCCTGTGAGGGACCCACACTGGAGCAGTTCATGTGTGAACTTCCGACCATAGCCCCCATTTCTCACCTACCTGCACTGCTGCAGGAGACTTAAGTGGAGAACTGGCAAAATATTAAGCCTTGGAGTAAAAGGGGGAAGGTGGTTTTATTTCTCATTATCCTTCTCTGATTTGGCTGGTAATAAATTCAGGTAATTTACCCAGGCTGTGTATGTTTTGTTTGTGATGGTGAATGATGTCTACCTGGCCCTTACCTCAAGCCATGAGCCTCTCAGGTTTTTTCTCTCCTGTGCAACTCAGGAGGAAAGGGGTAGAGTGACTTAGGTGGGCATTCAGCCAGGGTCAGCCCATCCTGATTGCTTGTGACCACATAATATGGTACAAAGCCATGGAATTTGACCTAGACCGCCTGAGATGTCTTGTGCCTATTTCTTTAAATATTATATAACATATACCGCAATATACTCAATGAAGTTTGCATCTAAAGTTAAGACTGTCTCATACTGAAAAACCAAGGATTTTGATTATCATTCAAATTATTCAAGGTCAAGAGTAATCTTCAAGATACTTCTTCTTCTCCATTAGTATTACACCTCTTAGATTTAAATATTTGCAAGAAAACCAAAGAAAAAAAAATCTAATCCTTATGTGAGAAGCACTTGTCTAGATGTAATAGTACACTTGATATTGTGTCAAAAAAACCCACAACACAATTTTGCCTTTATGAACTGATAATTGTACTCAAGGTCAGCTGATTTTTTCCATTTACTTATGATGAATCCCTGCTTATTAGAAAACTGGACAATTATAAAATAGTTTTAATTACTTAACTGCCTGCTCCTCCAACAATGTTTATGTAGATGTTTCTCATTACAAGAAAGAAACACGGATGTGTTTGCTATCACTTAAAATGCTATGGAGCAACAACATTTTTAGGCAAAATGTTCTGGGGACAAGTTGAATCTCAGGTCAGTAGAGATTTCTTCACAGTCTCTAATAATTTATATTTTCTTATAGGTTGAAATACTAAAAAAAAAGTTAAAACCTGGAATATCTACCACAGTACTAATCCAGATCTTGACAGCAAAACCAATTTATTGCATACTGGCAGGGTAAGCCACTGCCTTGAAGGATATATATTCTGAAGACTTACAGAGTGTAATGATGTGAAGGTGCTGAAAAGATAAAAGTTTTTTTTTGAAATTTTTGGTGCATATGCTGATGCTTTACTCTCTGTTCTTGCTTCTCAGTGAAATACAGTATTACAGTCCCCAGGTCCAGGAACACAATATAAAAAGATTATTCTAATGGAATAGGGAGTATTTACTGGCCTCTACACCAATCCAAGTTATAACAACACTTGATCTCCATGCAAAGAAAACCCCAAAACATAAAGGCACATCTGACCTTTATTTTATACTCCTCAAAAAAACCCACAAACCCAAAAACTAACTGACCAAAACACAGTCTCTGTAACTACCTACTGCAGTCTGAGAGGAAACTAAAGTTGATTAATAGAATGCTGAAATGTTTGTGTGAATGAATGCCTCTGTTCTCTGTGGCTCCAGCTAATATGAAAAGAACAGAAAAGAAACAGCTCAAGACACTACAATTTTAGCCCAAGTAGTATTTCAATGGAAAAATTATTGAGAATTTATTTCCAGTTTTCCAGAGGTAAGAGGTAGCTTTTCTGAGCCTATTTGACTGTAAAACCTAACACTGAGGAATTCAGCACCCAGCTGAACTGGTTTCCATCCTTTGAGACTTTCTGAGCTCTACCCAAACACAAGCCATTTCACGTCCCAACATCTGAAGGTCAGATCTGGGAAGCCAGCTAACAACAGCTAAGATTGTTTTATTGATCATTGCCAAATGCAAGCTGCAATAGATCACCTTTCTCACATGTGCATATTCTCTCACACACATTCCAGCACAGCATCTGTATTTAGCCCTGCCTTGGGATGGTACCTTTCCTGACTGAGATTTTAATTTTTAAGATCTCGTCTTTTTTTTTTTTTTTTTTTTTTTTTTTTTTTTTTTTTTTTTTAATATACATTGACTTTGCTTTTTTTTTTTCAAACTTGGCATCAGATGTCAGAATCATGTGCCATTATATAGTAGGTTGATCCATCTCTTTGTCTGGATGCATGGAGGTGTAAGAGATAAAGAGGTGAAGACCTTGCAGAGAGCAAGACAAGAAAGGAGAAAGAATTCTGGAAGGTATTTTTACCTGAAGCAAGACAAGGATGAAAAAAAGATCTAGTTGTAATGCAGAATCTATTTGTTTTTAAAGAAAAGCTGATGAATAAAATAAATCCTAGAAGGACAGAGGAGAAAGAAACATTGGCGATAAGAATAAGTGAAGTAATTTCTACTGGCACATGGTTAAAATTAATACAACTAAAATTAATAGCTAGCAAACTATTCACTTTGTTTCCCTCTCTCCTAAAAAATAATAAATTTTTTACCAGACTGATAAAATATATAATAATAAACGATTTTGCAGGTTTGGGCAACTGATCTTCCACCTCTGATTGTTGCCTGGGTTGTTGTCACAAAGAGCCATAGTCATCAATGAGAAGTCACGAGAAAAAAAAAAAGCTTTCCTGGGAAGCACCTTTACAATCTAAGATAGCTGTCAGTGATAAACTGACAAAGAATCTGTTAAAGCAGAGCATACTTCTTGTTCTCTTACTAGTTAAAGCTTTGCCTTTGCATTTCTCATATCTATTCATGGAGCTAAGAGGGCAATAAATGCATTAAACCCATCAGGGATAAAGAAAGAGAGAAAGGAAAAAAAACCCAACAAAGCAACAACAAAAATCCCATCTGCAAAAAGATGGGTAGCCAGCAGAGATCTATGAATAATTTAAAAGGCACCTGTCTCTCCTCATATTGGCAAATTTGAACTACTCTTGCCTTACAGATATATTTCAATTGCCTGAGCAAAAAGCATTGTCTCAAAATTCTCAAAAAACTTTAAAGTGCTTAACACTCTTCCAAGATGCTTCAAGGAAAACTTTACTATTATACAAAAGCATTTCAACTTACACTGTGCATACGTTTATTGATACTTGTAAGAGGAGCACATCACTGGGGGAAGTAGAGCATTCAATTAGGCAGAGAGTCTTTACACCAAATTACACTTTCAATTGCAAGTCCCAGCTCAGCCACAGGTAGCTGAAATTCAGACAGAAATCTTGGAATTAATTATATGGTATGTGTTATCATGGAATCATTTAGGTTGGAAAAGACCTCTAAAACCATTGAGTCCATTCTTTGACTGATCAGCACCCTGTCAACTAGACCATAGCACTGTCACATCCAGTCCTTTCTTGAGCACCTCCAGGGATGGTGGCTTGACATCCTCCTTTACCAGTTTGTTCCATGCTTGACAATCTTTCCATGAAGAAATTCTTCTTGATGTCCAACTTGAACCTCCCCTAGTGGGATGTTGGGTCTACTTGAGGCTGTGTCCTCATATCCTCTTGCTAGTTGACTGGGAGAAGAGAACAACCTCCACCTGGCCAAAACCTTCTTTTCAGGCAGTTGCAGAGAGCAATGTGGTCTCCCCTGAGCCTCTTTTTCTCCAAGCTAAAAACCTCAGCTTCCTCAGCTGCTCCTCACAGGTCTTGTGTTCCAGACCCTTCCCCAGCCTTGTTGCTCTTCCTCTGGACATGCTCCAGCATCTCAACATCCTTCCTAAGTTGAGGGTCCTGGAACTGGAGGTTTTCAAGGTATGGCCTCCCCAGTGCTGGGTACTGAGGGAATGATGTCTTCCCTGCTCCTGCTGGCCACACTATCTTTGATCCAGGCCAGGATGCCATTGGCCTGCTTGGCCACCTGGGCACACACTGGCTCGTGTTCTGCTGCTGTCAGCCAGCATCCCCAGGTCCTTTTCTGCCCGGCAGCTTTGCAGCCACTCTGCCCCAGCCTGTAGCACTGCCTAGGGTTGTTGTGACCCAAGTGCAGGAGGCTGAGTGAGATGACCATAATGATCTCTACTGGGCTAAAAAATATAATAATTTCAGAATCTATCAAGAGAACCTCATTATCTTATTGATCTTATTGTCCAGAGGAAACGCTGTGATCTGAACCTAAAGCATTTGTTCAGTGCTGGGGATTATGCCCATTCTGTTGGACTAAAAAAATCCCAAGCCCAAATCTTAAAAATAAACCCATTATGTGTCATTGTAAAGAGAGAGTTGTGATAAGTGCTGGTAATAGCATCCAGCATGATAGTCTGCCTTTTCACAGAATCATTTGTTGTACAGTGTTGATTCTCACCTTCATGTCTGTCAAAGGTAATTATTTGGGCTTAGAAATTGTCATTTATCCAGGTGAACACTAAGAAAGAAGTTTATAGCAGATGGGTTAATAGACAGGTCACAGGAATTTTTCAGAGTAATATTGTAAAAAGATGAGCTAAATACCTGTCCCCATGTGAAGGATTCTGTTAGGATCGGACAATAGTTAGCAGGAATGGGCAAACACATTTCAAAAGAGAATATATATGACAATATATAAATCTGTAAAAACGTGTGTATTATCAGAATTGAAACATCTTGTTACACAGAAGAATTTTCATCAGCATTAAAAAAAACTTATCATGTCACTGGTAAATTAATTTTTTTTTTCAGTTTGCAATTAAAATCTCAAATTTTATTTAAAAAATCACTCTGACTGAGAATGACAATTTTAATCTGTGGAAATTAGTTATGACCAGTGACTTCCATCACAGATGCTTTTGCATCTTAGATGTATATTGGAAAAATAAAGAAAAGGGGCTGAGATTAAAAAGGTAATCCATCACCTGCAAAGCCTGAAGCATTAGTAGCATATAAGGTGAGATTTTCTGGAACTACTTTGTTATTACCTTGGCCTGCTCTGTTCAAAATAGAGCTGTCAATACTTTGTAAATAAAAGACATTACAAAAGACAGTTAAAATCTGTGTCACTGACCTCTCTCAGAAAAGAAAGTTGGCCTAAATTATGAGGGCCTCAAGGCTGTATTTGTTCAATGTTTTGCAAGGCTGAAGCAATCATCATTGTCAGCTTTTACAAGCAGAGAATACGGGTGTTATTTGTGCAACCTGTTCCTGTAAAACAGTTCTTGCCTTGAATTCCAATACAGCTTTCCCAAGTTTTGCTCTTTCCTCACAAATTTCAGATATAAGTCGTTCTAAAATATTGATTACTGAAGTGAGATTTCCTTATGATATCAAAACAGTGCTTCAGCCCCGTCCCAGAGAAATCAGGGACCAGTGAGAGGTCATTTCCTATAGCTGAGTTTTTTGGCTGAAACAGTGTATTCTGGGGATAATGGGGGTGTGGTGGGAGGATGAAATATTCTGATCTATCCTTCTACTTGTGAGTCCATTTTCCCTATAGTGACATAAAATAGAGCAATACTGACTGTACACCTTCCTGCCTGAATCCTGGACCCAAACTGACAACTTCCTTCCCAGGCCTCTCTTCTTTGGATGCAACATAACAGAGCAAACACCAAAAATGCAAGTTAAAGGTAGAGCAGCTATTCTTCAGGGCAGCTCTCAATGGCATCTTAGGATATTATCAAGGGAGTACCAGCAGCTGATCTCAGTTGATCTCAAGCTGGAGGTACTGAAGAGAAACACAGTGGCAACAAAACATTTAAAGGACTCACACTGGAAAAAAAAAAAAAGAAAGAAAAGAGGATGGGGAACAGGCTAAAATAAAAAAATTAATAAATTTTATTAGAGAAATATTGCTTGCCATAGAAAGTCCATGGGTTTTTCAGTTTGTTTGCTTAAATATGCTTATGAAGAAACTCACTAAATTGGCCATTTTATAATTCTGCTATGCATTTCATCCTCTTTTGTTTCCTTTTCTTTTTAATCATTTTTTGTAAGTGGGAACAAGTAACTGTGATCACAAACTTTTGATCTGAACAGCAAGATTTTTGCTATTCGAAAACCAAAAAAATTCAGAATGCTGGCTATACATCTGTGAACAGATTAAATCATTCATACAGAAAGACAAATTGCAATTTAAAAAATGAAACTCAAACATCAGAACTGGACTTGCTTTTCTTTACATAGGAAAATGAAAATAAGAAACCCCTCAATTGTCCTTCAAGAATATGATATTTTATGCTCAAAACACAGAAAAATACAATGCAATACAAAAAATCAGAAAAATATTGAACAAATTTAATAGACAATTTAATCCTGATAGACTGTGCATATGTATTAAAATATTTAGCATTTTTCAGCTTTCCTTTCTAATATCATGTTTGGAATTGAGAACTGTTGGTGTTTCAACCTTACAGAGGTAATTTTCTTTTATTTCCTGGGTAGTCTCCCTCTTAATCAATAAACTCAGTTTCATGTCCTATTAATTATTTTTAAAAGGTTGACATTATAAGCAAACTAGCAGGGTATTTAGTAGACTCACTGTAAATATTTCATTTTAGGAGATGAAGTTCATTTTATACATCAATCAAAATGTAATTTTCCTTAGTAATACACAAATGTAATGGGTTTCACCCCTGTGCCTTTATGTCAGCAGGTACACTATTTATGAACTTCATAAAAGCAATATAGAGATAAAATCAATTTTTAAATATATGCTTAGTATTTTGCTAAATTACAAAATGAATGCAATTAGCAAAACTTTCTATTTCCTAAAATTTAATTTATTTATCTGGAATAGATTTCTTCCTTGGATGATTAGGTTCAGTAGTCACATAATACAAGATGCACTATTCAAAGGAGGTATTACTCTTTTGAAGTAAAGCAAGACTCTTGTAAAAAATTAACCACTCAAAATGAAAAAAAACACTGGGAGAGCTATTTTTTCTCCAGATAACATAACAATTATTTTAGAAGTAGTTTGATACCATCTTAGAATTAAACACATATTACTGCTAAAAACAACCACACACAATAGAATTTGCTGATTGCATGCTTATTTGTTAGAACAACAAGAAATTTCATGCAAGAGGCCCTTATTTAAAAAAAAAAATGCCACGTATGCAAATTTTGTACAAAAAAGAACTGAAAAAGTACTTTTTCCTCCTCTTTCTAGACCAGTTCTTAATTTCTCTGATGAGAATTTTTTTGTATGAGCATTCATACTACTGGGTCTTCTTTCCAATTTCCTCCTCCTCACCCCAAGAAAACTTAATGAGCTTTGGCTTCCAGTTCTACATTCTTGCCCTTGAATCACAGGTACAAATGTGTCAATGGCAATTAAAGCATTTACTTTCTGTCCACAAAGAAGACGTTCATTTAAAAAATGATTTCTGATTTTTTAAGAAAGTCTTCAATTTCCTGAGGTAAAATGAACAATATGCTGTACAAATATATAATTTAAATATATGAAATGTAGCAATTATGGTAATGCTAATATCATAAATATTGTCATGAATTCTTAATAATATTTTTCATGACTATACAAAAGTCCAAATCTCTACAGAAAACCAGGACTTCATTGGCAAAGCTCCCTCCAGCAGATTTTTCTGACACGTGCAGGCAAAATCTTTTCATAGCACCAGAGTTACCATACAGACATCAATTCAACCCTGTGTCAGTGCTCTGTGCAGACACAATGCACAGTTCACGTGTGCCACAGTAAGATAATTGCATGTAACCACTTTGGTGTCCTCACCCCTCTTGCCTTGCAAAGGCCGTTGAAAATGATCTGGTGGCCAGCGGTGACTTGGCAGCAGCCATTAGTTTTCTCCTTTTATTGGAATGCTTGCTGAGAAATGCATGATGGACTAGAGTAATTTTTAATGTGTTTATTTAATATAAATTAGATTTAAAAAAATTAAAATCATGAAAGCCACTAAAGGTGACTCTTACAGGGTGCTGTAACACCAGGCATGTACAACTTGGGAAGGGAGTACCACATGCATTCTTGGGGTAAAAACGAGCACACGTGTCACCTGACTATAAGTACTTGTAAGAATAGATGAATTTTAATTTCAGTAGACTCTACAGATATTTAAGCTCATGCTTACCTCTAAGTCCTTGGACTGTCCAACTACATAAGACAGTCTTAAAACATGGTTTTAAAACTTTTTCAAATATTCTAAAATCTTCATCTTTTTTGCTCCATTTCTTAATTTCTTTCAGATTAACTCTTGTCATATTATGGCCTCAAATGTAGCAAAATACTTGTTCTACTTTGTAGAAAAGCTGATGAAATTAAATAATGCAACATTTTATTTCTCCTTTAGCAATTCCTAGTGCAGTTCAGAAAGCATCTGTCCTTGTTAACATTTAAACAGAACGGTTGCCAGCAACCCCAGAAAAACTGGAATATCAGCCAAGAACAGAATAGAGATAACATAATCCTGGGTCTTATCATGCCTCTTATGTCTGAACCAGAGAAAACATGCAAGTGAGGAGCTTGTTATTCCAAGTCTAGAAGATTAAATAATCCAGAAAGGGATGGCATTGCTTTTGAGGAGAGGAATGAGATAAAATAATGAAACCCTAAATAATGGATTTTCAAGTGCAGAATCTGGATCTGAATACTCTTTTAACACTTGCTGTGATATTTTCTATGACTTCTGAAGAACTGATCCTGAAAGGTGCTGAGAACTAACTTTGTGATGATCTATTAATATACATAAGTGTTTCTAGATTGGATTAATTTGCTCACATTTTACAGAATCAGTTCCCTGTTGGATCTGTCTGTATTGAATGTATATGCCTGGTCTGAAATGCTGTTGATGTAGATAGCTCCACCTGAGTTTTTTCAGGTATGGAATGCACACTCAGGATCATGCCTTCAGACTTGCTCCCTGGAACACAGCAGAGAATTAGACATTGAAAAGTCTATTGAAACACAGTTGTGTAAACATGACATTACCTGCAGCATATTGAAATTCAGCTTTCTGTAGAACCATTCCTGTTTAAATTGTGCATGCTTTGCATAACAAAAACCCTACAACATACAAGAGTAGAGTACTTCAGGGCTTGAAAGACTGGTGCTAAACTTTTGAAACTCAAAGCTTTGAAAATGCCACTATTTTTCTCAAAAATAAAAAGAATTCTTGAGGTCACATACTACTTTTTCCATTTTGTCATTAGTTATAAAAGAGAGTTGTGTGGTATGTCTACAAGGAAGACAGAGGGAACAGCCCACAAAAATAAAAACAAAGCAAAGGTCCAAGCATTAACAAAACATGTCATTTTCTGCCATAATATTTAGCTCTATTACTAAGGCTTTGTGAACTAAAATTTATAGTATGAGAGAAAAACAGTAAACCCCACACCAAGAATTTTTAAAGCCATGGGAATTGCACACACCCTAATTCCTTGTACTTTTAAGAAGTGCTTCACTTGATATCTTTAAATACAAATTTCTCTCCCTCATTACCACACTGAGAGAGTCTGACAATGGTTAATATCAACAAAAGCAACAGCAATAACATAAATTCACTCTGCTTTTCCAGAACTCAAGGTATTATTACTGACACAGAAGAGTACATTTACCTTTCAGGAAATCTGACAAGTGATGTATGAAAAGTCTGACATGCTTCACAGAATGCTAGTAAAGCACAACATGAGTTAATGAATGTTGATAGAAGTAGGCATAATGGTTAGGGCAGCTCCATTTAATCAAAATACATGGGTTTTATGCTTCTATTCATTTGTAGAGGGGGAGTGCTTTCATTTTTCCATGAAATTTACATCAATAACATTCAGCAATCTGCCCACTTTTAGCAGCTAAATTTCTTTCTCTAGTCATGCAATTCTCTTGTAGGCTCTGGACACTTAGAAATATGGGGGAAGTACTCAGTATGCTTAATAACAATTTTTTTAAACAGATTGAAGTTCTCCTCCTCCTGTTAGATGTACAAAGTTTTGCAAAGGCTTTCCTTGCAAAAGTTCTATCATGATCCTTTTTGTTTCTTTGTCTCTGACTTCAGCATAAGCAAATATTGCAGAAGAAAGCAGAGAACCCTCAGACAAACTATCATCACTGTGAGGACTTAAAGAGCACCGTTGCCTGTCTCAAACACTGTCAAGGCCGCAGAAAAGACTAGCTTAAAGATAAACCTCACAGAAAGAACTTGAGGGAAGCACAGAAGGGAGGAATTTTCAGCAAGAAGATGCTCATCCCAGGCCTGGTGGAGGCAAGATCTGCTTAGCACATCCTGGTAAACATGTCCAGACAAAAATTTCTGCTGTGGCAGACTGGGAGATGAAGCAACTGCTCATGCACATGCTGCCCTGAGCTATGGGAACATCTGTGACCACCCCATGGGTACCCAGACTATATAAAGGTGGTACTCCCAGAAGAATGACCACAGGATCCCACCACCAAGAAGCGCTGGATGAAGAAGGGCAAACAGGAAAACTTTGGGTCCACAGGTGCTGACTGTCTTCCACTTGTCCTTACTCTCTCTCCCCTCTACCTTTTTTTTTTCTATTTTTACCCTCTCTCTCTGCCACACATATATTGTTAAATAAAATCCATGCTGTTGTCTTTGACACATGGTGTTGTTTGCACCTTAAATGGACAGAGGCATCTCTCACTAACTGGATCTTAACAATCACACAGAAGGAAAAAAAATAAAAATAAAAGTAACAAAAATGCATGATGCTGTGAAGAGAGGAATCAAATCTGTACTTTTCAGCTCTTCATAACAGCAGCAGCCTTTCCAGGGTCTTATGCCAAAGTTAGTGTGGTTTTTGAGAGCTGATGCAGAACAGAGATGATAAGGGACAAGGGAGCAGCTGCTTGCTTTGGACTGTTCTACTGGCAGCATTGGTGGATTTTGCACTAAGTGGCAGAGGCTTCTATTCAGCAGCTTACAATTCTCCTCTCTCGCTCATCCTCAATAGGAGTGGAATGCAACTGCAGCTGAGACACCTCTAGTGATGAGCTAAGCTGGTAAGACAGAGAAAGAAGAAACAAAAACCATGTTGTAATATGGCATGATAAACAAAATCCAAAAAAAAACAAAAAACAAGACCTGAGCTTAAATTTTTCACAGCTTTTATTTCTATTAGAGGTTCCTGGTCTGTATTTCTTGTCCCCTACATGTAGCACAGGATTCTCTTAAAAGGAGGCCAACTCTTCTTGTGAGCCTTGGTGGGGGGCAGTGCAAGTGGTTAAGACCATGTATATTCTGTTTTCTTATATTATTATGTACATAATACAAACACACAAAAGTTCTCTCACACACTTACTTTGCTAAAGCAAGCTTAAGCACAAATTTATGGAAGAAATACTTCCTTGAAATGAGTCCAGTAGCATGTTGTAAATGAATAGAGGATGAACAGGGTTCTTCTGTGTAAAATAGTTCCACCTCTCAGTTTGAGTTCTCTAAAAGAAGGAAATTTTTGGCCAGGGCATCCTGTGAGAGCACAAAATAGCCTTCTAATGGAAACAGTAGCTCCTAGAGTCTTAGAGACAGACAATTATGAATGACTTGATGAAAAGTTGTAATGGAATTTAGAACCATGTGATTTTTCTTACAGTGTTTGCTGCAAACTACATAATGTGGTACATGGAAAAATTTAGAAGACTATAAATCATGCAGGACTTTAAGGAGCTCTTTGTGTTTCTTATTTCTTTGTAAGCATTTCAGCAAAGCTACCTTAACTCTTCTGATAGATGTGACAAATTTCTTTAGTTGATGCTGTTCATTTCTAGATAAGATAATGGACCATAAGTTACAGAATGGTGCCTGAAAGTTATCATTAATTTATTTCCTATTTCTTGTTAATTTACAATGTATTTTTGAGGCACATCTTTTTATTGTCATGGGGTCTTTTCAGAAATGCAGCAATAATTGCACTGATTTTGCAGCTTTACCTCTCTTGAAACAGATAGTATCTCTTCACTGACAGATCCATCCATGAAACAGCCCTGATAATGTAATTTAAAACATGGAAAGTGTTGTGCTTGTTTTGCTTCTGTATTTTGGAACCTATTGCTATTCAATTTAGTACTCTAAATGAATTCATATCATATCCCATTATTGAGGAAAATGACCACCTGCCTCCCCCATATGTTGATTTCAGTTTTAAATAGTGCCATTTGAAAGTCTTGAAACTCATTAGAGTGACAGTGTTTGAGCACACAGACTCTGTCACTCAGAAAAAAAATGGGGAAACATAACTTGAATTAAAACAAACTTTCAATTTTTTTTTTTTCATTTCCCAGTCTTTGACTTGCTTGTAGCTTTCCAGATTAAGAAAAAAATTAAAAATTAGTTACAGGCTTTGTCATTTTCCTGCTAATTTAGAGTCTATGTTGTTGTTGTGGTTATTATTATTATTATTATTATTATTATTATTATTATTATTATTATTATTCAAAATAAGCCTTCTGGTTGTAAAGTTAACTTTCTTTCAAGCTACCTCACTGAACAGAATAGGACATTGAAACTCTGAGTTAACCTTGTCCAGGCTTTGGGTTGTGCATATTTAATGATTTAGCAAGACTACTACAGGTATTTAAAAACTCACCAATTCAGAGACAGGTAGGGATCTAGCCTGAAGGTTAGCTCAAGACATATTCTTGAAATCATTATTTTCTACTAATATGTAGTGCAAATGTACTAATATGTAGTTTGGACTGTGCAAAAAAAGACAAGCCCACTTTTGATGATGCAGGTCTTTATTACCTCTGTGGTAATGCTTGGTTGTGGAGCAGGTAAGCTCTGGGCAGATATCTAAAATGACTCACATTTAGCTAGACAAAATCATTTAGATCTCAGTCCTACCTTGAGGAACTGCCAGAGGCATCCTGTTGCAGAACTACAAAATTGTTCAGAAGTCAAAACATAATCTATAGTATTACAGCTAATGCTGTATGGGTGAATATGATTGCAAAGCCACGCTGTTGTCTTCCTTATATAATAGCCATTAATTCATTCTGTACTTTAAGATCTTATCCAGCTTTTTGGTTTTTATGAAGGGTTAAGGATTTGCCAGATACACTCACTGAAACAAATATTAAAAAGGCTGAAGTACTAAAGGAGGCATAACTGGAAATTCTGTACTGTAATCTCAAGGTTTAAGAGATAAGAGGTAACTTCTTCTTCTAACAGGATGCGTGTCCTCTCTTTGGGTATATCTTGCTAACCTTCCATGAGTTTTTGGCTTCAAAGACCTCTAGATTTCTTGGAAACCTGTATTCTTTCTGTCTTCACAGTCTGTTCTAAGGAAAAATATTTTTAATTTTCAAGTCTGTTCTGAGGAGAAGGATGTTTTTAGTTATTGAAAAGGATGGAAATACTGCCTTGTTTTACTGTTTCCCAAATATTTAGAAGGAAGGAATTTTTCAGCTAAGACTGACATCAAATCTGTTTCTCTGGGCTCAAAATTTGAAATTCCTACCAACTCCACAGACTCCCAAATGAATGTGGTCCCATTTTTTACATCGTGACACAACTTGTTGATGCCCATTGTACAACTGGACAGCTCAGACAATGCAAACCTTATTGTAAGGGGTGGTGTCCTGTAAGGACAGCCAGAAACTCTGGGATTTCTGCTTTACAAGATTCATAATTATTTTGACGAGAGAACACCCTCACAGACACAGAGGTTCATGTGTATCCTGTTTCTTTCTGTTGCAGGTTTACTCCTGTAAGTGAACAACACCAGTGATGAATGACAGAAAAACAGGACAGAGGCTGTGATTGGGTCATTTCTCTGCCTACAGAAAACAGGTCACCTCCAGCAGACTACTGGGCCTGCTTTATACTCATGCTGCTAAAGTTCTGGACAAACAGATTTTTTGTTTGGCTTCTGCTGTGAGGGACCTAAGCAGAGAGAGGTCCCTCCCAGCAAAACCAGTAGATTTCAGATCCATGTTTTACCTCCCACTGGTAGAAAAAATGTAAGAGTCTGGCTTTGCAGGGCTTTCCCCACAGCTCTCCATCCCAGTTGTGTCCTTTCTCCTTCACTCACCCCTACCTGTGGCAAGAGCAGCCTGCCCTTGGTCCTCCTTTCTTGTCTGCACTGCGGAAAAGCCTTGAAGTAACTTTGATAAAGATCATGGCAACTTCCCAGCTTTCTGTCCCCAGGGAGATGCCATGGCAGAATGTATTTAACAGCTAGGGAACCTATAGGTGACAACAGGGAGACTGCAAAATTGCAAGAAGCTGTCTTTAAAGGACAGCAAAACAGAGGCTGACACAGACACCCTCAAATAGCACCTGAATACATAAACAGTATGTTGAATGCTCTCTGTCAAATCTTCTGCATGACCCAAGACTATTTGAAACTCACAGAAAGTGTTATCTAAGAGTGGTGTCTTCACCACAATAACTGAGGATTTGAAGAAACAATGAGACCATGAACTGCTAAACTTAGAAAGTTGTCCAATTTCTGGAATTATCAAACCTGAAGAAGATCAAATATTTTCTAATAAAGCAATTTTAGGAATTAGAGGAAAGGTCAAAGGAGAATGATTAGAGAAACTACAGTACCTCTTTGAGCAAACTTACTGAACAATCTCACCTCTAAAGCAAGATCACAGTTAAGATAATTTGCTAATGCAAATGTGAAAATAAAGAAAAATGTAATCAAAATGCATGCAAAATTAAATTCACAATCATAAAAAGAGTTGTGTGGTGGCTGAAGGGACACAGAGGATTTGCACGGAAAAAAAGATGGTGTTAGGATCAAAAAGCCTTCTGGGAACCCATGTCCAATAGAAACAAACATATTCATTAAGAGAATATTATACAGGTCAGATTTTACACATAACTGGACAGGAATTTGAGAAAGGAATTACAAAAAAACTGGTGGTCAGAACCTCCTTTCCTAAGGAAGGTATTTTTTCTTTTTTTTTTCATTTATCATGTTTGAAGAAAAAGCTAAGAAGCTATCAAGTCGTTTTTCTAAGATACTTTTAATTATAATCTTTTATATTCAGGTAAATTTTTATAAAGATTTATACTTTTATAAGTATATAGAAGTATATAAGTATATTTATATTTATATATTTATATATATATTTATATTTATAAGTATATAAGAAATGAATTTACAAACCAGCATTGCCAAAAAGCTCTACATTTGTTTTAGAAAACAGGTTTGTGATAGCTGGAGATTGCAGCTGACATCATTACTCAGTTCAGAAATATTTCTCTGCATTCTGAAATTTTTTCTGAGGTAAGAAATCAGTAAATTGCTGAGCCTGTGTATGACAGCAGTGCAGTGCAAAACAGGCAACTAATATTCAATCCATCACCAGATGAAAAAACAATAAAATATAACACAGAGAGACAACTGGCCAACGGAGGCCATGGCTATAATATGGAATTGGGCCTGCCCATGTCAGCCCAAGGTGTGAGAAAAATCATCCCTGTCAGCTTGTGTAAACCCAGAGCACTGGGAATATTTCTCTGTCTGTTCTGGGGTGCCCTGGCCCCCAGAGGAGCACTGAAGTTGACCCTCATTCATGGAGAAAGTTTCCTAGACTTCAAGATAGGCTAGGATCCACAAAAGTGTGGTATAAATTATAAAGAGTAGTGTAGGTGTATGAGCTGGTGAGAAATTTAGGTTTTGGGATTTTTATTATGTTGTGGATGGAGGCAAGATGGAGGGCGCAGGGTGTTGTCCTGGATTTCTTCTTCATGCTTCTTCTTCCTTCTTCTTCATGGGTTTGGGTGGCATTTTGTAACTGGGGAGAAAAGTCTGCATTGCAGGCTCTTTGGGATCAGCTATTGGGTTAAAAGGGAAAATAATCTAGGTGTCAGCTCTTAATTGGATAATGTAGTCTTAAAAGACCTTGTAACTAGAGATTGTCAGCCATTTTGTGCCTTCTAATGAAAAGCTGCCAAACTCACAGTAGTGACACTGTTTTAGTGATAAGAAATAATAAACACCTGAGTCCAAACATGAATTACTGTCTCAAGTGCCCTCAGTCCAGACCCAGAAAAACCGACAACTGGTACCCCCACATCAGATGATTCCACTGGGCCAGAAATACCTTGGTCTGCATGCAGCAATGCTAACAGAAGATGTTTTTTGGCCTTATTCAAGGACCTGATGTTATTAAGAGAGGCAAAGAGCTTGTGTCAGCATGCTCCATGTCTGCGTGAAGAGGGTTTGCTTCATGGGCAGCACAGCAGAACCTCTCTAGCGTAAACAAGGTTAAAGACTTCTTCAGAATGTGTCAGAGGGAAATGGGACTGCAATCTTGCAAAGCAAAATTGCCATTTTGTAATGGTATGGTCATAGTACGAACAGGATCAAAATAAATAGCAGGATAATGAAGATCCAAAGATAGCTACAAAGTCAGAGATTTCAGTTCATATGGTTATACCTACAGTAGGAAGAGGTCCTATCTCACTGGATCTGAAGGAAAGAGTCATACAGCAAACACACAATCAAAAGTAAGCAAACTTGTTCAGAGCAATCATGGTAGGGTCTTCAAAGCAGAGATAGGAAAAGACTATGGAAATATTTTGTTAAGACTGTGATGACTTTCAAAGCATGACACCTGGAGATGCAAAAAATAACTCATCTGCTATAAATGAAAAAAAAAGAGGGCAAAATTATACTGGAAAGAATAAAACCAAGACAAACTTTACATTATTGCAAAAGCTAGAAACATCGTTATGTGGAAGAGCTGCCTGACAGCCCTTTCAAACAGCTTATTTGCATAAACCCAAACAGTTCAGAAAATTCTCGCTGCCAGATTTCTGCAATAGAAATTTTTTTTCTGATTTAACTAAAGCAAAACCAGTGCAGATAAAACACCAAAGGCAGGCAGCAATAATTGCTACAGCAGGCAGCTACTGCAGTAATGTTGTATGCCAACAGGTAGATTTAGTGGCCCAAAAGCACTTGTCAGCCATGATAATGTCCCCTTTACAAACCTTGACATGGGATGATCGATGGTGCAGTACAGTTTTTCTATAAGCAACAAATATGTGAAACTAAAAATAAACCCAAACAGATGTTCCATAAAAGTTGTATACTAGGTTAATTATTTCACCTAACTCTTATCAACAAACCAATACTCCTGCATCAGAGACATTCTGGGCAGTGAAACTGCGAAAGAACAACTTATCACAGTTGTTCCATGTAGAAAATAGGATGATCATGTATATGGACAAGAAACTGCATAGAAAGTGATCTCTTTAAATACATACAAAAAGGATTAGTATCCACATGCTGGTTTCTTCTCCAAAGTCATTTTGCAGTATTCAAGTATAGCAACTGAAAAAGTATAGAAAGAATTATGTCTAACTGAAATACAAAGAAATCTTAAATTAAGCTCATTACTTGCTGGTTTGTAGAGAGGGATAGAAAGACTCCAAGAGAGAAAGAGAAAGGACAAAAGCCAGTGAGGGTTCCTTCTGGCCTTTTTATTGTTTGTACAGTCAGAAAGACCGTTTCTGAATGAAAACCACCCAGCTGCTTCCCAGCAAGCTAGAAAGAAGCAAGCATCCAGCAGGTTTAATACATAAAAGCAGTCTACCAGAATAAAACCTTATTGTAAACAGGGAGTTCTGCCAAGACTGTATTGAGCTATTTTTGAACTTGTAGACAGTACACACACCTTACATCAAACATTGTAGTCAAGGCTGCTTGCAAGCTAGTTATGGAAAAGGTTATGGTGGAAGTGGGAAAATGCAGGCCAAGTGACAAAGTGAGAGAAGGAAAATCCAGAATTTTCTCCAGAGGCCTGGGGACAGATGAACCTTTTTGCTATGAGCTACAAAACGAGAAACATATTACCTAGGCTATCAACAAGGAAATAAAATATGGCCCAATGCCACAAAGAAATCACAGATTTCATCAGACATTTAATCAGCAGTAATTTAAAGCAAACACATCTTTATATTTCCTACAATAATTCACAGGACACTAGGAACTAATTTGGAATTCTGCACTACTATACTATACAAGTCGAATGACAAAGTTCAGATGGAAGTTAAAATAGACAAAAGCCTTTAATAAACTCTGCAAAAGAAAGACACATGGTTAGTTGTCCTGAATGAAATAACTCTCTTATAAATAACAATTCTATTTTTTTTCCATAATGGGTGTCAAACACACACTTTTGTAACAGCTATTGAGTTACTACTGCTATATGGATAGAAAGACACCTTAAGGCAAAAACTTGATAACTGACAAGACAGAGAACTTCCAAAATTACCTCAGGAAATATTTGTAAAAACAAGTTATTTCTCAGTATAAATTGTCCTCCTCGGGGGGTGCTAAATATGCTGAACAGCTAAATCCTCATTCATATAAGGGTAATTGATGAGCACATATTTCAAATAACTTCATCTGGAAACAAAATAAACAGGATGTATAGGACAAAGAAATATGATCTCTTCTGACACCTGATTAACAAGATGTGGAAACAACCTCTCCAGCATGGTTCATGACTGATAGCAATCAAAATAGACTCTCAAAACATTGTACCACTTGAAGAATCAAATGTTAGACAAGCTACAGTTTTTGGAGACTTAGATACAAATATTATTGCAGCCTTTTGATACTTAGAGGGGCTCTCTTTAGAGAGAGAGAGGCTTTGACTAAGGCTTGTAACTTACAGGACAAGGGGCAATGGCTTTAAACTGAAAGAGGTTAGCTTTAGATTGGACACAAGGAATATTTTATAATTAGTTGATAGTGAGACGCTGGAAGAGGTTATCCCGAGAAACTGTGGATGCCTTGTCCTGGAAGGACTCAAGACCATGTTGGTTGGTGCTTTGAACAACATAATCTTGTGAAAGGTGTCGCTGTACTTGGCAGGAATGATCTTTGAAGGTGCCTTCCAACCCAAAGTATTCTCTGTAATTCGATGATGGAAGAGAGTCTTAGGAAGGACATCTGTGCTTTGACCATACAGAGAGAAACTTAAATAGGAAAAGAAAACAAAGTATGAGGGAAGGAATAACATTTGAATCATGCCCTGACTTGACTTCTCTCTTTTTATATTCTTACACTACCACATCCTTTTCAAGCTAATTATCCAGTTTCTTAGATAAACTTATTGACTGCTAATTTACTATGAACATTTTTAGGATTGATTATGCAAGTTGTAGTTGCAAAGCAGAGCCCCTAGACAATAGTAGATATGTCTATGTTTACTTCCAGAGCTAGAGAGCATATATATTATGGAGTTCATTTTCAAAACCAGAGGCTTCTGACTGAATTTCTGTACTATCTTGCAAATACCACAGAATTGCTGCCCTGCAGGGACATTCAGGAAGTAGTAACCATGTAATCCATCACTCCTTACAGAAACTCATATCCCAGTGTAACATTATAATGAGACTTTTGGTCCTCATTATACAAAAGTAGATAGAAAGCTTATTTTATTTCTGTGAAATCTGCCCCAATGTTAACCAGTTAAATTAGACAAAAAAAAAAAAAAAAAAAAATTAATAGTGGCACATTTTCCTTTGTGCAGCATCATTCAGCTCCAAATTTTCCTTTGTGACCAAAGCTACCAGATACAACAAAGGAGGGCTCACAGGGGCTCACAGCCTTTTCTCAGTTACTTTTTTGTCCAGGACCCCTAAAATGCAAATCTATGGAGGAGTGTTATTCTCATAAGATGGTAGTTGGAAGAACCAAATCACCTTAGGGAGAGAAGGTATTATTTTGCATCTCTCACCATTTTGAACTTTCCTAGTACATAGCTTCTGAATGAATGAATGAATGAATGAATGAACGAATGAAAACACCTTGATTGGCTGAGATGGAAAGTAGAGTTGCTTAGAGCTGCTGCTTATGAAGAGAAATCCAAGTTGCAGCCAGTTTCTTACCAGAGAAGAAACCAGAGTCAAAAGAACAAGAGCAGGTACTTTTTTTTTGATGCAGCAGAGTTTCCTGTATGATAAAGTGCACACTGCTTTGAGAACATAGCCTACACAGTCAGCACAGGCATCTCCTTCCTTCTTCAGGAATATGAGCCTGAAGCTGTTACCTGGCTTTCAGCAGACAACCCTGAGTGTGTCCAAATGCTGGATAAAGCTAGAGAAAATCAAGAAAATGCAGAATTTATGGTGATTTCCAGCCATTTCCCTAAACCAGTGTCTCAAAATTATCAGCCAATACTTTCCCACGCCAAAAGAAATTGTTGTATTGAAGAAAAATTTTCTGTCTTAAGAATTGTGAAATACAGGGCCAGTTTGCCCAAAAATGTTGTGGAGCTTCCATTCTTGAAAACTCAAATAGACACAGCCCTGATCTATCTTATGTAATGAGGATTTGCTTGGATTAGGGGCTTTCAACCTCTGGAAGCCCCCTGTTGTTCTTCCATGGAGATGTGATTCTCCTCACTAACCTCTCACAGGGTTGGCTGTGATAACAATGCTGAAAACATTCATTTTAGGATATGCACTGTTCAACAGACATTATGGGATGCAACTTTGCTCTATTCCTGTAAGGATTATGTTGTTTGTCTCTGAATGTCTCTCTGTGACATGGATAAAAAAGCTGAGATACATTGAAGTGCAGTGAAGTAGAAATTTGACCAATTTCAGACAGAAAACTTTGTACCACTCTGTCTGGTTGCTTTACATATCTTGAACAGAAATAAAGAAAATATAATGAGAGATTTGAGCATCTCAGACAGCATAATTTATGCAGCTGATAACACCTTCACTTTTGCCCACACAGATGCAAAAATATACAGAGGCACTGTAGTATAAAATTGAGGGGGAAATCTTCTATTCCAATTGGTTAATTTTCATTACTAAGCTCTAACCCAGCATAACTGCCTGGGTTAGGCTCTTTTGTATTGTATGATCCACATCACCAATATATCAATGAAGGTTTTGTATACATTAACTAGTGATCAATCAGAATGGAAGATTTAAAAAGAAAAAAACTTGTCATGCTCAGTAAAATTCCCTTTATCATTCTTCTCCAGGCCTTCTGTTGCTTTCTTGCCTACCTTTCTTATCTTCCTTCCCCTTCTTCTCAGCCAGGCTTAGCCCTACCACTCCTAGGCTCAGCAATAAGAGGATTTTCTTCTTCGTTCATTTAATTTTAGATAAATGTTGAATTGGGAGTTGTACATTACCCCTGATTCAGCTGTCTTGCTGGAAAGTCAGTGGGAGACTTAGTCTGAGTTGCATGTGAATGGACTTCAGAGATACATGCCATATAACTAAAAGCTCAAGGGAGAAAAAGGCAGTTAAGAAAAAAAAAGGCTGTTACCACTGAGATGCAGCTTAAAGTGGCATCTGAGACATGTTTTTTGCTAAAATCCTTCTCTGACTTTCTAAAAAGACTGCTTGAAGCAAGATACAGATAAATCTAGCTTTTCTGAAAATCTTGAGATAGGAAACACACAGAAGTTGAAAGCTTTGAAATAAGTCAGGTCCTTGCCAGATACAACCTGAAGTTAAAGGTAAGCACAAATCCAAATGCTGCAAAAGGCCAGGGAATCAGAAATCAGATATAGTATTGTGGGTTCTCTCCGCCCATAATAATTTACTCTGATATCAGAATTTCTTCCTTCTTTGTTTATATGTGCTATATGATAGCAGACATTCATATTTATATTTGTTCCTAATAAATTACTTCCAGGTATATGATAATATACAGCCCTTTCTTAAACATCTTGACCCTATATCCAACAACAAACTTACTTGCAGAGGCATCCAAAGATGATATATAATGCCTATCACAATGTAATGATTCAATTTAGAGGCAGGAATTTTTATCCTTAAAAAAATTCCCATTTTATTTTCATTGACAGCAATAGTAAATCTAAGTAAGGCTAAATTCTTTCTAAAATAAATTTTTACAGGTTTTTCTCCAGTTGTCTAACTCAATTCTATCTGCAATGTGGAATTTTGCAGCTGCAGTGTGATTTCATGTGGTGGCTACTTTGACCAGAAACAAGTAAGTTTCAGAAAGAAAAAACCTCACAGTCAGACTGCCATCCCAAAGAAGCTGCTCTTAAAATGCACATGAAGATTGCTATAGCTGCAATTCAAAGACATGTAAAGTTGACATATAATTTATGCTTTTAAAGACAGCATTATTTTAGGAACCTGACCAAGCATTCCTTTTAGGAAACTGGACAGAGTTTGATACCTATTTTCTTTCAAAACATTATGAAATTATTTAAAAATCAAGGCATACGTGACTTTCAAAGACAATTCAAAAATAAACAATTTATAATTATACAAGTCATACTTAGTTTTTTTTTTTTAATTGATGTAATCATAAATAAGGTTTCTTTAACTTATTTAGACAAATCTCTTGATTTTTATGTTAAACTGTTATTTGCTGGAGCAAAACTCTTACAACAACCTTACCTTTTTTTTAGACTTTTACCTTTTAAACCTCAAAGCATTTTAAGAATGTAATTTATATTGTTATTCCCTATATAAACATAAAATAAACCGAGCAGTGTCTGAATTTAAGTTTTCATTGAAAAAATGGGGAAAGGTTGCGGGGTTTTTTGTTGTTTTTTGTTTGTTTGTTTCTGATTCCTGCCTGTAAAATTGACCCTCTAAAGTTTAAGTGCCCATACCTGCCTGAAGATACATCTCTGATACTGTTCTCAATCAGGACGGTAGAGGAAAAGAATCTCATCTTTCTCTTTCTTTCATTTAAATAACCAAAACTAAGTACTGGCCATGCTGAAAGTTTGTCAGGTATGAAATTTAGCTTAGAACTGAAAATGCAAGTGGAAATTGTTAAATTTGCCTTCTACATGTCTGAAAATTGATGACATGTCTGAGTGCCTATAAAGATTCCAATTTTAAAAAATACCACTCACCTATTTAATTCCTGTAGAGTTAATGAGGGCTAGTATTCTGAAAAGAGTAAACTCCTTCGTATTTTCTAATGTTATAAAACAATGTATGCAAATTAAATAAATATGTTCATCTGAATAAATCTGACCTAATGATAGGTGTCCTCTGCTTCATATTTAGGAATGGTAATATTAAAGGTTCATTTGTTTAGGGAATAGACATTGCCTGTTCCTCTCTCTGAGAAACATAATCTCTAATCCTAAATGATGTTTTGTCCTGGCTGGTTGTTTCAAGCTACATGTGTAAGGAAGCCAAAGTGCATCCACTGTACTGTTTTATCCTTCACTACATCAGAAGGGTTTCATCAAACTACGTTTTTGTATGTGATGGCCAGCACTTGAGGGTCATATCTGTTACCTTGCTGCTGGTGAGTGTTTCTAACTCAGCTGACCTGGTTCCAATTCCCTGGGCGTGGAAGCTTGTGTGTCAATGCTCTAAGGAAAAATGCAAGGCCTCTGAGAAATGCTGTGGCAGAAGATTACTTAGGTCTGAGACTGCTGTCAACTGGATCAGGGCTCCTGGACTTTGAGCACCAGTTTGTATAAATGGATAATCTGGCTCCTTCTCTACTAAATGTGATGTAGGTAGAAATGCAATGGAGAACTAATTCAGTGACAATAACTATCTAATAAAAGTGTAAGTTGGTATATACTGCCATAGACACAGAGCTACTCACATAAAGATTGTGTGAAAATATAAAATCAGCAAGAAATGATTGCTCAGCAGGAACACGAAGCCATTTTGCTGTCTAACACAGGAATCTGTGTCCGATTACTGGATCAGCAGGGAGTTCAGGCAGCCAACATAATTTAGAGTAACGCACACTGTAATGAGGCCCAAAGAAACAGACCTGTCAAAGCAAAAAAAAAAAGAATCAAAATAGGAGAGCAAGTCACCTTAGGAGAAAATAATACATACACAGATAGAGTGCTTTGCAAAGGTAAGGCACATACGTGAAAGGTGTGGAGTACCATGAATTTTGTAGGCATTGCATCTACAAGGCAGAGGATCCAAAGACTACTGCTCTCACATGATACTTTCATGCTTCATCCTGAATAGGTGGACTGCAACACGTAAGTATTTTGGCAAATTGAATCTTACTAGGTGAAAAAAACTTGGAACAAGATATGCAACTGGAAGAGACCCTTTCTGTCATCCCTAGAAAATGATAGGGGTTGAGACTAATCTTCATATTCTTAGCTTTCTAGGGTCTCCTGAGAATTCTACAGTGTGCTTTCTCTGTGTTTACACCAAAGCAAAGTTTCGCTTTTAGTCACATTACTAGTAAAATCTTCATTTTTTCTAGTCACCATTAGATTTTCATACTGTTGACAAAAGTCCTCTTAGTCTTGAAACATCCTGTTAAAAAATTCTCTTTCTTGACTGATTTTGACAGCTCAGTTTTCCTCTTTTCTCTTATGTTGCATTGTCTCCCATTGTTCTTTCTGCTTGCTTCTTTTGGTACATGCTAAATTCCTTTTGCTCACATATCTCATTATAACTTGCTATTTCTAATAAATCTATTCCTCCCTGGATTGTCCATCTATCTAGTAGAGGTACAAGAAAAGAGGAGTTAGTTCCCTGAGCATGAAAAACTTTTAAATTTATTTGCATTTTATGATTTAATGAATTAATTTTTTAGTCACATTACATATGAAAAACCTCAACATCGGAAACTGATAATGGAAACAATTGTCATTCAAGAAGCAGCCTTCCCCACATCTAACATGAGGTGAGTGTAAAATGTTGTTTCAGTGGAATCTTAAAAAGACTTTCTCCTTTAATCAGATGTATGCTGTCACAAGATGGGTAAAAAATGCAATAATTGAGATAAATATTTAAAACCGTTAAAACATGCAAATACAATCATGTTTCCATAAGCTTCATTTCCATATGAAATCAAGGTCAATCTAACAGTAACAAGAGTTTAAAATATTTTTAAACACATTAGAAGTAATTTAAGTTCAAAATCCCTTATATTTGCTTTTTATATTAAAGATTTGTTATTTTCTCTAAAGAGAAGTCTTCAAATATCATTCAAGTCATTAAAACACCTATGTAGGTATTGGCATATTAATTCTAACACATATTCACTTCATCTGTTAGCTGCTTCCTTGAACTCAACTGATATCCCAATAACAGAAAAGATAAGGAAGAAAGAGACAATTAGAGTGAAATTCTGCAACATTGCATACACTCCTGCCCACTAAAAATGCAATCTACAGCCTTTATACTTTCTAAAGACCAATATGACATAAAGGTTTCCTAAGAAGTTTTAAATTATTCAAAAAGTGCCTCCTAAATATTTAAGGACATTACAAAATAAAAGTGGCTATCCACCTGAGCCCAATAAAATGGCACAAACTTTATTACAGAGGCCAAGAATGTCACTGGGGAAAGGCAACTTGTTAGGAATTGAATCATGAGGAGACGGATGACAAACTAATTTCAAGGAGATGCCCACTTACTAGGCACTCCAATAATTTTCAATTTATTTAAAATTGGAGACATGTTCCCACCACATATTCTATTAGTTTTTAGGACAAGGCAGCATCCTCGAAGGAAACCACACAGAAATACCCCCAGAAATACAATGTCATGCTAAGTAAGCACGTTTTGTCACCCAGAGTTCAAATAGCATGTTGAGGCTATACTGTGCATATATTGGTGCATATTTTGACACTTTTCAAGTGAAATTGGAGTCATTACTAGATTACTGCATTAAAGCTACCTCTTTTTCTGTGCTTATAGGGTTGTCTTATTTTAGCATGCAGTCAAAAAATTCCATCCTGCATCACAACACATCTTTACTTATCTAGGAATTAGAAGTACTGAATTCAAGTATTGGGACTGAATGACAAACTTTTACTGTATTGGGATGATGCAAAAAATTATTACTCTGAGATAAAATTTAAAATATACAAAACAGCAATTTTGGTAGATTGTAACAGGATGAGGGTTCTTAGCAGCTCCAAACATTTTCTGTCTGTCTTCATAAAAATCAAACAATAGAAATTGTTAACTATGTGAGTACTATCAGACACACAGTCTTGCAGCACCCTACCCAGGTTAACTTGAAGCACAAAGCATGCAAGTGCAATGTCTCCAGGAGATAAGTGCTGGCTACATAAATGGGAAAATTCCCAAGCAAGGCCTTTGAAAGGTCATTTTCCCCTGGGGCTACTTTTTTTCAGCAGTTCCTTTGTATTCATAGAGGTGATGGTGATGACTCTCTGCTACATCAGAGATAGTGGAAATGCTCCAACAAAACATAGAAGTGAAGAAATGGGAGGAAATGTATATTAAGCACATCTTCATAATTATTTGCGAGCTTGCTAGTTTTGTAGTAGAATTAAAATACTAATGAAGTTGCTTACAGGTAGGATTGACTGATCCTGCATTAATATTAGATAAATGAAGTTTATAAACATAAACACATGCATACACACTCATGATGGAAGCAATCATGGAGAAAGTAGCATTATATTATCTCGTATGTGAACTGCTAGAGTTAGTTCTTCATGAATCAACTGGTTTGCCTTAAGAAACATTTTTCTGACTGAAATGCATTTAAATAATTTGTGTTAAATTTTACCAGTTACTTTACTGTATATTTACATACATACATATACTATATACCATACTGTATATATATGTTCTTGGCAGAACAGAGTACAATCAGACAATTTCTAGATTGCAAATTCTTCTACATTCTATCTTGTATCTTTAGAAATTATTCATAGTATTTTTATAACTCAGAAAAATGGTCACCAGGTTTTTTAAAAAGCTAAAAATCGGATTTTTCAAGGTATTTCCATAAATCTGTTAGTTTATTTGTTCATTCCTGTGTCTTTCCATTCTGAGTTCCAAGCAACAGTCACATGGCAGAAGTGTTTTTATCAGCTTTGGTCTAAATGTCATATTTAAAGAGAGACCTCCCTCCACCCTCAATTAGAATTTCTGACTATTTGTTGCAGAACTTCCTTCTCCAGCTTTAGCATATAACCCATTTCAAGTTCCTTAGCCATAATGGTTTCTTTTCTTTTCTGGTCATTGCTTCCATAAGGATTTTTTACTTCACAAGGCTTTCCATAAAAAAAAAAAAATCGGTAATTTTTATTTTCCATTTTGCTGTCCTTTTAGGTGTTTGAAATTTTTTTACATCCCCATGACTGTTATCAAGTCCATCCTTTAATGAAGTAGTATTGTTAGGAGTATACAGAGTTCCCATAAATTCTAATGTCAGATAAAAAATCTTTCATCTTGGAAACAAGGAACAATATCTGGAAGAAGTTACAAAGGCTTTACCAAGCACTTAATAAAAAAGATTGTCATTACAAAAGTAAATATTGTAAATTTTGGTAGCACAGTATGTATCTTTACTGAATATTTGTCATGCGTAAAGAGGTAAGTAAATAAACCTGATATTAATGGAGCTGCAGATCAAGTACTAAAAGGTATTTCGTACTTGTTGACATTTCTCTGAAAAATGGGTTAGTGAAATTAAAATGTGCAAAGCAGAAAGCATCAATATAGTTGACTTATTAAAAAAAAGGAGGTGCTCACATCAATACATAAAACAGGTATTTACCATTATAAAGACAGATACAGATGAACTGTGTGCTTTAGAGACACTTGAAAAATATACACGTCCTCAAAATCTTAGCTTCATAGAATCTGAGGCTGAAAGGGATCTCTGAAGAAGCACTACTGCAATTCCCTGCTCAAATCAGGGTCACCTACAGCAGATTGCCCAGGATCATATTTAATGAGGTCCTGTCTGCCTCCAAGGACAGAGACACCATCACCTCTGGGCAACCTGTTCCAAAGCTCAACCACACCCCACCTAAGATTCTCCTTGTGTTTAAATGCAAATTCCTGTATTTCATTTCATGCCCATTGCCCCTTGTCCTGTGACTGGGCAAAACAGAGATGATGTTGGTTTCCTCTTTGCTCCTCCCACATTCATACACATTGGTAACACCTTCAAGGCTAAACATTCTCATCTGTCTTGTCTCTTTGTAGGACAGATGCCTCAAGTCCTTTAACATCTTTGCAGCCCTTTACTAGCCTCACTCACATATATTCATATCTTTCTTACATTTGGAAGCTGTTTTGCACCAGAAGATGATATCTCTCATGAATCCAGTAAAAAAAGGCACTGACACTCTTTAATACTACTTTTCAAATATATTTATCTAGAGCTAACTATAAGGAGAGAAAAGTACAGATAATCTTATGTACCTTCAGATGCTGGAACCACAAGGGGTATAGCATCAAAAGAGCTCCTGATGCATACACTGCACACTGTGCAGACCCCTTTCCATGGAAGAGGTTCTGCCCCCTTGGTCACTCAGGCCATTGTGGATTTTTTTACTCCGAGAAAATAGATCTGTTGATCATTTTCAGTATCAAGCAATAAGGATGCTCATGTGGCAACTTCTTGCCACTCTCCTAGATACAAGTACACACAGTTGCTATAGTTGGTGGTAGCAGGGAGGAATTGCCTGGAATATCCTCTATTACAATGAGCTGGATGAGTTTCTCCTGCAGCCATGGGGTTTGTGCAGCACAAGACTGAGCTGAAGGCAATCCTATTCAACACAGTCACTGATGACCTGGGTGGCGGGAAAAAGTGCACAGGTCTGAAGACCACACTGGTCAGCACAGGCCTGAGAATACTCAAATTGACTATAATGTATTTCACTAACTCTTTGATATCCAATGGTCAGCTAACAAAATTCATTACAGCCATCTAGAACTGGGCACAGCATTCCTTATGTGGCCCCTCCAGTAATGAGTACAACAGAAGGATCACCTCCTTCAAACTGTTGTCATTTTTCCTACTGATACAGCTCAGGGTGGTTTTGGTCTTTGTCACATGGATGTATTTCTGGCTCATGTTCAGTTTTTTTTTGTATGAGACATCTCTACCAAGCTACTTTCCAACTGGTAAGATCCCAGCATGTGCTGGTGAATTGGGTTATTCCTCCTCCCCAGATACAGCATTCTGCATTTCTTTGTTAAACTTGAGGTGACTTCTGTCACCTCAACGCTCCAGCCTGTAGAGATGTTTCTGAAAGGCAGCACAACATGCTGGTATGTCAGCCACTCCTCCCAGTTTTATATCCTCAGCACACTTCCTGGGCGTGCATTTCGTCTCCTCCAAATGTCAGTACTGACTATGCTAATCATTGCTGGGTACTGTAGGGATCCCCAACCTTGCTTTATGCTACCGATTCTTTCAGAATGGCATAAAATAATTTCTCAGTCAACCGAGTTTTTAACATAACCTGTACTTCTGTATGTCTATGTGAATACTGTGGTATACAGTCTCCAATGCATTACCAAAGTCAAGGTAAAGAGTATCCCCTGCTCCCCCCTCCTCCACAAAGCCAGTCAGCTCATTCCAGAAGGCTATCAGGTTGATCAGGCAGAATTTCTCTCTGTAAAACCAAGTTGACTACTCTCGATCACTTACTTCATGTAAGACCTTAAATAGAAATTGTGTACAATGATTGAAAGTCAAACTCATCCAACCGCTATTGACCTTGTGGACACTTTTCTATTTGTTTTCTCACTGGATTAGAGAAATGTCTAGGTTTAGTTTGTGTTACTACTAAAAGAGTAATAGTAATAAAATTTGAATTGGATCATGTTTTCCTTTTTGACCATTAGCCTGTCTTCAGTTTTCTCCCTTTAAAATAGGCAATATAACTTTCAATTAGCACTAGGAGATTTATCTGTGTGACAGCTCTAGACACTGTGGAATAAAGGCCAGTCTGCAAAGAGACATGCAGTTCATTTCAATAGCCCTGATCAGTCACCCACTTATGGACTTTGACAAATAGGTCAATATGTTGCAATAATATTAGATCTGAGAATAACCTCTGGGATTTGGATTTAGCAGAGTTGCTGCTTGGTGTTATAAGAGGAAACATTTTTAATAGTTTATCCTTGATGGCAGTCTGAACTGAGTACAGCATTCTTTCAAATTTCAATATAGTTCACGATTATGGCGTGATAAACAAGACTCATTAAAGCCCTTTGACATGATACAATCATGGAAAAGTTAATATAAAAAAAAAAAGTTTCTAACTTCAGGATACAAAAGGCCAGTGTCCCTTTCTCTCATGCATTATTTGGGACGTGACGACTCTTGCTGGCCACCTTTTCTTCTGAGTTTTCTCAGGCTTCAAACCACTACAGAGGACCTACAAAATCCTCAATCAGAACAAATTAAACCTTACCTCCTGAAAGCAAAGCACATGAATTCTTAATCGGTTATTGCACTTTTGAAAATTCTAATTACAATTCATTCTTTAGTTTTTACTGTGTCTATGTCCTCCAAGAGAAATAAATATGTCCTGTGACTACTGCTCTTAATTCTTAATTGAAACTATCCAATCTACATCTATTCTCACTGCAGCTTCAGAGGTGAAGCTCAGCAAACACCTCAAATAGATGAACAGCATGGTGTCCAAATGAACAAACTCTGCAGGTGTTCCAAAATCCAGTGTATTACATGGTTTCAGAATGAAAACTTATTATCCCCGGGTCACTTAAAAATTTTAGGTTAGATTTTGAATTTATAATAAATCTTGTTACCAGCTTAGTTTAGTCAAAGTATGGATTTTATAATGAAATGTCACAAAATTCTGGAAGTGATGATTCATCTTCTAATTTATTCTCTGTATCTTTTTGCAACAGTTAAATTTTTTTCTGATTAAATACACTGTGTGAACTGAAAAGGCTAATATGACATTTCAAAGGTTAGCAATCAATATTATAATCATTAAATTAATTGGGGTTTTAAATAAAAGTGACAGAGAGTGGACATGTGAGCAGAGTTATCTCCTTCATTGATTTTTACTTCCTGGCACTCTAATAAAATACTCACTGGTGTTTACTAGATTTATCAGAATTGCCTTCTGAAAAAAACCAAATGAAAAACTGTTGTTATAGTTATTGGTTTCTAGGAATGTAGATTTAAATCTTTTTTGGTTGTACTAGGGTAAAGTTACTGAAACTTCTTGTTAAGTTCAAAAGTGAATTAAAAACTAAATTAATTCAGATTTCACTGAGTGCCTTATAATTTCATTTAAAATTTGAAAATGTATTAATACAATCATATTGCTAATTTAATTTGAAACAGTCATGTTAAAGTCTCTTGCATCGTGATCTAGAAGTTAGACATCTCCATTCAGCAAAGTCATGTTTTATATTCAAACTCAAAGTACCTTGCCCTTTATTTTCAAATACAATGAAGACATCCATACCTACCACGATTTGGGATTAAAAATATGTGTAAGCTATTTGACATCTGTAACAAATGCTGAAAAGGATCTTTTTTTCTGACATGGTAAGACAGTAGGTTTTCCCTGCTGATACAGCGACGTGGTATTTTCATAAATATTTGGGCATGTTTTGATGCCTTATAGATACTGAAAGGAATATTAGTATCAGACATCACTTAAAATTTTTGATAGAGATTATGCAGTTCCTTTTTGCTTTCCCCTCACCCTGTGCTTTTTGTAGGATACTATTTTACATACCTTTACATACATATACTTTTACACAAGTATGGATGGCAAGGCATGCAAAGAACTTCCTCTCCTATTTTTCAAAACTGGTGTCTCAATATGTGGATCTCTCTTTTATTATTAATTGTCTGAGATGTTTCCCCCCTGCTTCAGAATAATCAGACTGTAAGACAAATATTTTAAGCTGTTTTAGTGAGGTTTTGACCTAGTATAGTGCATGAAGAGGATCCAGATCCACTGGTCCAATCTGCTGCAGATTAGGCAGTTCTGCTGAACCAAAAAGCTCAGTGACACGTGCTGTTTGGGAGGTGTCTACCTAAGAAGTACAACAGGGAAGTACTTGTAAATTGTGATGCAGCCTTGAATAAGCTGCTCCTTGTTTAAAGTGTTTGGTTACAAACATATTTTGTGGCCAAAGAGCTATGTGAGTGTTTTACTTTGCAATATTCTGGTTCCCTTGTTGGGATAAACTACTCAGCTGAACCACCTTATTGCCTCATAAAACAGAGCAGCAATGCTATTATCGCTTAACTGCACCTGAATTCAGGCAGAACTACTTTGTTCAAAGAGCAGTAAACACTTGGAGTAAGTTGTCAAGTAAGGTCATTGGAGCAAATAACATAAATGAGTTCTAGAGATGCAGGACATTTTCATGAAGGAGCCTGAAGGATACAGTGACAAGAGGGGATTCAAGTAGGATGAACTGAGCTCAGGAAGGACTTGTTTCAATGTTATTATTAAAAATTATCCCTTTGCAGAAAGCCAGTAGAGGCTTTGTACAGCACTTATCCCTTATAAGCCTTAAGAACCTTAAGTAGGATCTAAGAGGTACAAAGCAACAAATTTTAGCCTGTGTGAAGAGGGTTTTGATCAATCCAATAACTATGAGAAGCACTGTATTCATGTCTGTGAACCTTAGAAAAGGTAGCTCTTTGAAATATTTTCTTAAAACAGTCTGGTTTTGCACTCTTTCTTTTCACAGATTCCCAAATAAAGCTAAAAAATCACAGAGTCTCTTCCCTGCAGCCACAGTTAAAAAATTCAGGGCTATTTTTGTTATTCAGTGACTACATGTGTTTTTCAGACTTTTGTCATATACTTTCAGAAATTAGGCTCACAACTAGCTTTGCACTAGTCAGCCACTGTTTTACAAGGTATTACCTGCTCAGACAAAGGCAAACCCAAGGAAATCCTGAACCCTATGCTGTCAGTCAGCAGGAACCCCACAGCCTTTTTGTGATAATGGCAAAAATCAGATTTACTAGGCTGCAACGCCATTCCATAGAACAAGCATTAAATTTAATGCTGAATGCATACTAAATCTTCCAAGTTCTCACCTGAGCAGCCCTCTCACTGTTCTTTTCCTTAAACTCATCACTGGCTTCCCTCCACACACCACAGCTTCTTTCTGCCATTCCTCCTACTCTCAAGCACCTATTCCTTTCAGTCTAAGCTCTGGGCTGGCTCAAGATCTCTTAACAACTTATTCTTACTGACTGATTACCACCTGAAAAGACTTTTCAGAACCTGTAATAATGAAGGAGCAGGATGTTATCAGCTTCAGTGTTGTTCTGCACTGGTGGCGGGGAGAGAAAAAGACAGTGAAGCATTCTTTCTGAATCTCAGTAAGAATGGCCCCAAAGGAAATGGTATAATGGAATATCTGGTTTAGTAAGATAGAATAAAGAGTAATATAGATAACAGGTCAACCTTACATTTTTCAGAGGCTGGGAATTCTTCTTCCTAATATCACGTCAGAATGACCCCATATGGATTTTCCCACCATGTAGTGCACTGGCTTACACAGACTTCTTCCTCTGCATTTCATTTTCTGTGAAAATCAGAGACATATGCTTTTCCTGGCAGGTTGGAGTGCTCTGCCTGTCCTAACATCAGCGCAGTGCAGGCTGGCATGGGGCACTCCACCAAAGTCCCTTGCAGCAGTCACTGGTGCTGACATATGGGCTGCTCTGCCCCGGAGAATAGCGCCAGAAGAGCAGACATGGTCTGCTCAAGGTAACTCACTTCTCACACACAGTGTCTTCTGGAAGGCACCCAACACAATCACACCTTGGATGGAAGGGTGTGAATCACTGTATCTACTATTTAACTGGTATTCACAACCTGATGTGACCCCTTAAAGGAGATGTATCCTTTCCCTCCTAAAAATACTCTGTCCAGTTTTCCAATCAACACAGTGAGCTACTCTCTTGGTTTATCACTTCACAGCTACATCTAGAGTTTTATCATGAACACAAGAGAAGTATTCTCTTCTTTTTAAGACCCAGAAGCAAATGAAACCCAGTTCAGCTTCACTTTGATACAATGGTGTGCAAAGCCAGAATGACATACTCCTCTAAAAAGAGAGGAGCAACATAAACTTTGCTTAAATGTATTTTCATAGACTATTCTAGCTATTAGTAAGGGTGATAAAAATAATTTTAGGCCAAATAACAGCTTCTTTTCTTTTGAATATATGGAAAAGTTTTTTATAAAATATGCCTCTGAAAAAAATCCCTGTATCCAGTATCAAAGATGTATCCAGTGTCAAACCGCAGCTGCTTATACAGGTGAAAGAGCAAAGCTTGTTTCCACTGATGGAATTAACATTAGAAGGAAATAAATGAGTGCAAGACTGAAGTCCCATGGTTTACTGTTCTTACTGAGTTTAAAATTATATCACCCCCCACAAAAAGCCCCTGATCAGTAAATTTAAGGTTCCATAAGAGTAAGAATCATCCTGTACTTAGAAATTCATGCTGGGAAATGATGAATTCAGTTCCAAATATTGGTGTGATGTCTTACGCTCAAATTCAGAAGTCCCAAATTAAATCTTTGATCTTAGGGAAGGGAAAAGGCTAGGCAGGTCTAAAGAACCAGTCAAATGGAATAAAATAAAATACCAGTCAAGGAAGAATTACTTAGCTAATAAGCAGCTAAGCTCAGGAAATTGTCTAGAATGTGAACTTCTTGCAGATTACCCCAAGCCTTTATGCTGTCACATTGTCCTTACTGTCTGTAAGTTGAGGCTAATAGCAGCTGTCTCTTGAGATTCTTGCAGTGTTCCAAGTCTATTGTAGTAGAAAAGTATAAGCACCTTCTAAAGATGTTTTTTATTTCTTTCCCAACAATGTATTTTCCAGAAATAATGACTTGTTTTCTGAAAATTTTCAATTGTCCTATGTAAGTGTCTAAGAAAATAAGTCTCTGTATCTACCTGAAAGTACTCTGTGTTTGTTTAACCTGAAGAGAAGGCCACACCTTTGCTGCTGTTTTGCAACAGAAACAGGAAGGTAGTATTCCTCTTTGCCAGTATTCTAATCCTCTCAAAAACTCAGTTTTACTGAGTTCCTTTTTTAAAGTTTAGGAGAAGGAAAAAACTAAATCGCCTTTTGTGGGGGCTATTTTACAGATATCCAACAGATCCCAACAGCATTTAAAATATTAGTTAAGAAGAAAACCAAACACTAAGCTGAACTAAACTGAAATTATTTCTTGCTGTAACATAAAAACCTGAAGGCAATTTAAGCAGGCAAGAATGTGTGAAGACATTGTAAGTGCTTTCATCCTGCTGAAGGATAGAACTAGGAAATTAAGGTACTTAATCAGACTCCTAGTGTTTGTTTTTCTGATCTGATTTTCCTGCAAAAACTCATTTTGCAAGAATCACAATTTAAAACGGTAGTCTGTCATTATATCTAGTCCTGAAAACTGCTTTTGTGACAAATCAGTGATAAGGTCCATAGTATCCTTTATTTAATTGTAATTAATGGTGGTCTGTGACTGTATCCATGGTATAGATAGATAAAATTTACTCCCTTAAATTGAAATAATTTCATTCTCATTCAGGTATGATGTAACCCAGCAAATTCCTTCTGTTTTCATTATGCTGAGAATTTCTAAGTTTCTCACCATAAAGGAGAGAATCATAATACAGAGTTCCCTGAAAATCCCAGAAAGATCTTTACAGTAAATGTAAAAATATCATGGCCAGCTCTGCTAAATGCTATTTTATAGGTGTGTTTTGAGAAGCATGAGGAGAATATCTAAGAATAATGTCTACATTTCAAATATTCAGACAATTACAAAGAACAGGCCAAGTTCCACTTTGATTAGTTATTTTGGATTTTTTAAATGCATTGCTCAGAGTGGGGCCAGTTTTCAATAATTGTCCTGAAATGTGCTCTTTTCAAGATGCCTCAAATTTCATATGCAGAGTTCAGCTCTCCTAAGAAGCATTTACAAGGCCTTGAATTGGCATACAGCTGAATTTCTTTCCTTGAGAATGTTTTATGCCACAGTCATCACTCCATATTGCACTTTTTTCCTCTTTCTTTTAAAATATTTAGGACTGGTCACTACTCATGAGTGCTCTCTGGCATCATATCTATTAGATAATCTAATATGGTCTGGAAAAAACTGTTCTTACTATAGAACATGGTGTGATTAATTACACACTACCTTAAGAATGGTTGGGAAATTTATAAAGGATATGTGAAGAAAATGATACAGCAAATACTACCACTGAATTCACTTCCTTCACAGTTTTGTATATCACTGTTTTTCCTTTGCCCAAACCTGATTAATAGTGAAATATAATGGAAGATGAGAAACAGAACTTCATCACAACATGAAAATACCCTTAGAAAACTGTGAAACCAAATCAGAGGCTCAGAAATGAAATGTTAAAAAATAAGGCTTTTCCTATACACTACTTCCTTTCTTTCTTCTGGTAACTTTCTATCCCTTTCCTCTGAACTTCTGACCAGCTCTTCATTATATTGTTATAATTATCATCCATTTAATTTATATTAAAAATTCTTCACAACAATCAAGAGCACTATTGTTGTTTTATACTGAGTCATTAAAGAAAATGGATCTGTTTATCTAAAAAAAGATTAAAAGGTGACCACCACCTACAGGCAGCCACACAAGGAAACCAGTTTTTATAGTCATTATTCCTTTACTCTGACAAAACAAAAACAAAAAGTCATAATGAAATCCAGTAGTTGGGAGTTCACACGAGCTATATTCACTAGGGAAACACAGATGTACCCAACAAGCCTGTAAAGATAAGAGCAGTAATTCACATAAATATTTTACTCAGGAAAGCAGAAGATTCACTTGGAGATTTTTAATCACAACTGGTCATCTGCATTAGAAATGCCTGTCATATGGAACTGATGGGCTTGGTGTAGAAATTATTTGATAATATTTTTTGTTTCATACTGTATGTAAGATCTGGAAGTGCTTGTTGCTACAGTGTGCTATATCCTTCACTGCAGATCTCAGTCCCAGACATGGAGCTAGGCTCAGTCAAGAGTCCAGATTGCCAGGCAAGTTTGTGGCAATAAGGCAGGTCCAAGGTCAAGCCAGGGAGTTACAGCAGGCAGGTTGGAGCAGAATCAGGTCCAACAATCATAGCCAGTGTCAGACACAGTTGCATTCTCAACAGGCAGGGCCATAGACATGACACAGCTCCAAGGTGGGCCAGGAAGCCATTCTGCAGGTCAGGGTCAGGACCAATACAGGGGTTGAGCTGAGCACAGGAACTCCTATGGCATAGTTTAGGCTGACACTGAAGGCCCAGAGTTAAGTTGGAGCTCCTGGCCCCCATCTGAGTGCTGAGTGAGGATAGAAGCCCTAAGTTGGGTTGGTCAAGATGTTTTAGTACATTTAAGACACCAGCAACTTTGCTTCATAACTATGCCCTCAGATTTCTGGTGAAAAGGTTTACATGCTGATGCTGACAAGCAGCAGAACTTCTGGAGCCACTCCTAGGAACAGTACAGAATGATCTTGAGTGTGACTTTACAGGCTTGAGATAAAACAGTTGCCATTGAAGAATCTAAATTAATGTACCCGCTTGCTTGCTATCTAAGATGGCAGTCATGGGGATAGGCTGATGTTATTCAACCTGAATTAGATATTCTTATTTTGAAAGATGATCACATTATCTTAAGGCAAACAAGAGACAAGCCCCTGAACAGACTGTCCTCTCTCTTCTCTGTGAGCAAGATAATTGTTAATAAGATAGGCAAATCAGATACTATAAGGCCATGGGATAAAGGCATAGCCTTGCCAAAGATGCATTTCATGTCTGCCCTATCTATCAATGTCTAGAGATTTCAATTTCACAGATGAAACTTACAATCTGATAAGGACATCACTGCTTATATTCCTTGGTTGCTCTGCATCACTGAGCATTCTAACTGGCGATGTCCTCAATGACAAGTTGTATAATTGTCTTGGTTTGGGTTTTTAGCACCATCTTTTTCTTGAACTAAATTTATCATTTGAAATGGTATAGAAAGAGGCCACTGAATCAGAATCACTACACTCTAAGAAAAGTTTTATTACAGCAATAATCTAAAAGTTGGTTTTCATCATTAGGATGATGATTGTTGCCAATACAATCAGGAACTCAATCTTTAAAAACATTATCAGGAAAGATCAGTTTTCCAGCTTTCTAGTCAGACCAAATCACAGTCTATATAAAGATTCCAAAATGATAAGTGCTCTTTCTGCAAAAAGAAAAACTTCACTGCTGGTCATCAAACATTGACAGTCTGAAGCATAATATTTCAAAGATTCTCATTTATGGGCATCAGTGCTTCCTCTGACAATAAGTAAAGAAGTTTTATCACATCCAAGGAGTCTTGGGGATCTCTGAAATGCTCATTACTATGGTAATAAGTGCACATCAAAATGAAATGGAAGTTAACTGAGATCGCCTCTGACAAGACACATTCTGTTGTCTCTTTTTTAAAAATTGTCTGTGGTATGGACATGAAGACTGTCATAAATGTGAGGTGTGTATTTTCTGGGGATTTTTGGCAGAAAGATTAATTCATTGGTATATCAGTCATCAGAAAGATATATTAAAATAGGCTTATCAAATATCAATCTCTATTTCTTAAGATAATAAGTCAAAATTGGATGAGATCCTGGGGACTATGATGCAAACCTTGGAGACCAGTCCACTTTGAGTGGAGTAGGGGCTGGCTTGCTCTCATTCCCAGTCTAAGTTAATTCATTAACTCATTTGTTCTGATGGGAAACCGCTTTCTTGACATCTGTCATAAGCAGAGAGTAACTAAGAAACCTTGTTACTGGATTTTTTTCTAGTATTTCCTGAAAAAATGAGTTTATAAAAAGTGATCAGTGTTATTTCTGGATCCAACAGCCAAACCAATTCTCATGAAAGGCAGAGCTGCACCTCCAGTATACTATACCAATGGAGAACAGCACTGAGCTTGTGTGTAAAATAATGAGCTCTTGAATTAGTCACATTTATAGAATAATCTTTTATGGTTGTACCAACACACAAACTGAAAGGAGTCATAAAAATCTGGTAAAACCATGGCATGCTAATATGGAATGCTCATGGCGCATATCTGGTGTTGGTTTTCAAACAACTGCTTGCAGATTTTGCGGGAAGTATTCTTGAAATGTTTTCTCTCAAAATGCCAGCTAATTGTCAGAGAAGATGCTACAGGTGTGCAAAGACAAGACTTACACTTTGAGGAAAGCTGAGATATCCTCACATGCTGAAGAGTTATAGCTGTGATACCAATGTCTGTTCATGACCTGACCTGAAAATTTTTGGGGAGGTCAATATGAATTCAGAAGAAATACACACAGAGGGGATTACCAGTCTTTTGTGTGGTATCCACCCAAGATGCTGTTTCTGTTACGTGCAAGATACTGCAGAAAGAATGTAATATTAGTCTTCTGTCTGTGTCTTTCTCTTTTTCCACCTCTATCTAGAAGTCCTCTGTGTATCAGCATTATTACTGTTAGTTTCTGGGAAGATGTTTTATATACTAGACACTTGCCACATATTTAGCCCCACAAACAGCAATCATTATGTCTAACATTGTTCTCTACAGTATGGATGTTCCTGGACCATTGTAAGCACGAGACTGTCCAGCTTGGTGTTTCTGAAAGAAATCTATTTTTCAAAAATTCACTATCTCAGCCAACATGCTATTTTTTTTCCCCCATGAGACCATCTACTATGGTTCAAGAGGAAATCATGGACCAAATTAATTGTACTTGGACCCAAGTTACTTGCCCCTTTTTTTCCCCAAAGATCCTATGGCCCTTTTTTCATTACTTGGCACATTCACAGTGAGATCAATTTGCTTGTTTCTATGGTCAGGTAGCTGGTGTATGCCTGATCATGTTACAAAAATGCACACCTAGGTTCCATGACAGCATTTAATGCACATTCTAGCATGTAATATCAACACCTAATAGTAAATGGCACACATTTTAGCATTTAGCCAGTTTTATGGTTGAGTGCTTAAATAGTGGGAAAGTGATCATATTCTAACAGAAGGAGGGTTCTAATTAATTTCTTTAATGAAATCTACAGATACAGAATATTTTGTTTCCTGTATTTCCATCCACAAAATATTTCCAGGAAATGTTCTCTATTAGATAAATTCTGTGGATTTAGACATTCCTGTGCTCAAGAAACATTTAGAATACTTTCACAGAATAGAGCACAATGACTTATGGTAGGGACAGATGCCAAATGACATTTTTGCAAAGTCCAGCTCAGCCTGATCCAACAGTAACAAGGTGAAAATCTCTTGCAGGCTCAAATGGATTTCTTACCAAGAACATAATGTATAGTTAATGTAGTGAAAATCTCTGTGAGATGTGACTGTAAACTTGAAGATAATATTAAGGAGGAAGAGGACAAGTTATTACTGACCTTCCTTTGATCTGGTAAATTAATAAATCAGTGTCAACTTTAGTCAAACAGCTGGTTTTAGTTACAACAGCAAAGAATGCATCTGTGAGCCAGGGCCACCAATGTGGATTTTGAGCAGGTTATTTTTATAACTCTGAAAAAGGGGAAAAACAACAAAAGGCATCTTCAGGCATTTAGGAGTTCATTTACTGTATTGATATAATTTTTAAAGGGCAATTAGAACTCTAATGAAGAGTTTTTCAGTTTTATCATTGTCAGTTTTTAGATTCTATAAAAAAGTTATCTTGATCCAATTTACAACTGCTTCTTGTGTTAATGTGAATGCAAAGATTTCAGTCATCTTTTGTTACAGAATTTTTCCCCACATTTTCTCTTCGGAGTTCTCACCTTAATCTGGAGTTCTGACTCCTACCTTTTCTTTTCAGTATTATCTTTTCTATATTATTTCTTTTCTTCTCACTTGTACATCAGTCGTCCTTGTGGTTCGGATTTAAGTCTTTCAAAAGATTCTTTTCATAGATGAAATAAACTTTCTCATGCTAAAAAAAAAAATAGATTTTTTCCCAGAGCAGAGAAAAAAGCAGCAACTGCTGTCAACATACCTGCAACTGCTCACAAGAAAGAATGGACAAAAGTACTCTACAGATCTGCTTTTCCTTTGTGAAAATTCCCAGGAAACACTATTGCTAAATAGGTCATTAATATATCATTATCCCTGAAGGGGTCCATGGGGTTCTGTTGTGCCTGCTGTCACAGTCCACATATACAGGACCAGAGATATGAGGACTCATTGTAATAATTTACCATAACTTTCTGCATCTCAATGGCCACAGAGGTTCCTGCCTCATGCTCCCAAATTTTCAGTTGTGGTACAGTATGTCTGTTATGGAGCTATTCAATAATAACCCATTCTTCTTTATATCTTAGGATTTCCAATTGATAGTTGCCCTCATTATGAAAAAGAGCCACCAAAAATTGTCATACATTTCTAATATATGTCAGTTCAGTTTTGGTTATTGCATATTATTTTATGTTTCTACTCTAGGAAGAAAGGTTTACAGATTTTCTCATGCAGTAAGTGTTTTGCAGTGGCTGTATAATGGTCTGAGTAAGGGAAGATGAAGTCAGCCTGCTACATGAAACATTTTTTAAAATACTGATAAGATAAAACCAAAAAAGGTGGAATTGGAAGGCATATTCTGTGTGTGAAACATATGTATAGACTAGAAAGTTTCGTCTCAAAAGATTGTTTAAAAGCCTTTAGGCCTTCCTTAGAAATTACTTCTGCAGACTATAAAGCACATTCTTTTTGGTCAATTTTCTCTCCACTTTATTCATGTTTTCCAAGTATGAATACTAAAACTGGTTTCAGAGCTTTGGTGCTGGCCTTGCTAATGGAGGAAAAGATGAAGCCACACTGTTAAAAGTTTCATCATTTGATTCTATTTGTCTAGCTCTGAACACTTCTTCCTCTTACAAAATCCAAAACCTCTGTCATTTTTACAAGGTATGAGCATTTTCATGAGTAGTGTTTAACATATTCTGAAGACACAAAATGGGGAGTGTGATTTTTTTTCATCTACAAAGATGGTGCTTTCCCTTCTGACTCTTAATAGCCCTTTTATAAATGTGTGTGTTAACCTGCTGCTTTAGCTTCTGCTTCTGTTTTCAAAGCAGCACCTCTTCAGTGCATGCTTTATCACCACAATAGCTCCTCTGTCATGTTCCAATAATCTTTATAATGTCATAGATCATTTTCTGCTCTGTTAGTTCATGTCCTTCTGTCTTATTGCTCAGTTTTTAGCCAGAAAATCTAGTCACTGTCTAGCCAAGTCACGTTTGAACTGTTGCACCCTCTTAATCAGCAATTACAAAAAAATTACCTAAAAATAGGCCACCCATCATAGAAGTATCCTCTTCCATGGTCTTCCAAAATTTGGAAGTGTTCAGAACTTAGCATCTCCAAGCTATTGGAAAAGTATTTTGTGTTCAAAAGTGCAAAGTAAGAAAACAAATCTAGTTTTTAATTGCTTTTTAGTCTCCCCATGGGCTTTGAACCAAGCATAGCCTGCGAGGAGAGTCTTAATCAACTTTCAGGAGTAAGACAGAAAAGGAAGGCTTGTTTAGAGAACTGTCAGACTAAGAAGACCAGGATTGTCTGACACTTTCTTGAAGTATGAAAGCAGAGTAAGCAGAGCCTCATTCTGACACACAAACCAATGAGACAGAATTTTGTCACAATCTGAAGGTTATTTTGTGCACCAAAATCTCCTAACTCTGCCTTCTGGTGCCAGTGATTCACAATTCTATTCCTCTGCAGATCCCAGGAGGGAAGGCAAGGAGCACAGCAGCTCTGAATGCACAGAACAAAGTGGAGGTTCAATCCAAAAAAGGCCAGGAAAACAGACAGTAACAACAGTACATTTTTTATACTTTAAACTACAAGGGTAAGAGTGTGAGCGCTTATGCTTCTAGGTAATAAATATATTTTTAAATTCTTGGGTTGTATTCCCTTCTCCTCTTGTTTTTTTTTTCCTGCTTGCACTTCTTCAAAATATCTACAGTGATGAGATCTTGTTTGCACTTCTGTATAAAGTACTGGCTTTATTAAAATGTGATCTGCATGTTTTCAGCAATATTTTATTACAAACTTCCACAGCAACACATATCCAACTATATGAAAAGCATACTTCCCTTGCATAAATAAGCTTCAAGTTTTATTAAAAATCAAGATGCTCTATAGTATAATATGAATTATTAATTTTATGTTCATAACCATAGTCATAAGGTATTCTCTAAAACATAATGCAAAATATAAAGGAAATATCACAACCAAGTTTTAATAAGTTAAAGGCTTAAGATAATAAAATCAGTTCTTTTACAAAAGGTAGCTTAAGGCAGCTTTGATCACATGCCATTGATGACTCTACAGAAAATCTGTGTAGTGGTGGTGAAACCTTGGTGAGATTCTCTCCCTTTTTTTTTCCTAGATAAATCTGTCCACTGCACAAAGGACATCTGGAGTCTTGTCCTAGAACTAAAGTACTTCCCAGTTCTTGCATTGTACCTTTCTTTAGCATTGTGTCTCAGTTTAAAATTCCTTGAAATTGAATTATTTTCCAGGCTGCAAATCAAGGTTTAAGAAAGAGCCATTCTTCTGACCAGGCATCTATAAACGTACATTAAGAAAATTGAGCAAGATGGCCATTTCCTTTTAATTCAACCAGTGGAGACTCTCCCTACCTACTAACTAAACTGAGATAAAGTGCTGTGTCAATGAAGTCTATAGCAAATGTCTCCTGAGCATTCTCCCCTTTCAATGCTGCAGCTGCCTGTGGGGCAGGAGCTGCTGATCAAGACACTAAGAATATTGATAGTTCTGCTGTGGTTGATATGCAAAGACAGGGTCCTTTCTCTTGCGAAGAAGCTAACTACCACCTCACAAATCTCTGCATTTTTGCAGTCATTGCTGAAGTAGCACCAGGGAGTAGCTGCAAAACAGCAATAACCAGGCAAGAAATGACTGATCATGTGATAAATTGAAAGGAATCACTGAATCTGAGATCTAGATTCTATCTTTGTCCCCTCTAATATCTTAAATCCAGACACTTTTGATTGTCTTCTATTGCATTTCCCATAGCACTTCAATGGAAATATCCTGTTACACAGAGGGATCATCAGTCACACTGATGAGATACATTCCCATGAAGCAGACTTTATTGCAGAGACGATTGTCATGGTGGAGTGCAATTTTTGGAGTGTAGTAGGAGAGAGCTGGCTGTGTTAATGCTACTGTTGACCATCTAATCTTCAAAAGCACAGTGCAGATATGCTGTCCATGTACAACAGCTTAATCCACACAGAACACTGAAGCTGAAGATAGGTAGGACAATACTTAAAATTTCTCAGCTTGGGAATTCTTTTTCCAATAAGCACCCATGCAAAATGCCTCATGGGATCCTAATATCTGTTGAGACTTCTGAGTTAGGTAGGTATCACTTTCCTTTCTTCTTAAAGTACAGTAGTCTTAATGTATCTCTAACTGATTAATTGCCATATTTATTTAGAAGAAAATTTATGCATACACATTCAGCATCCCTCCCTTGACTATTTTCTTTCAAATATCCTTTTTATTCCCACCTATTTCAAATGAAGAGGGGAAAAACTCTTTCCTTGTTTTGTACCTAGATAGTCCTATTTATAGATTCCTGATACAAACAGATGCTAAAAATTCCTCTGTGTGACAGCTGGGAAATGAGAAAAGTAGATGAGTTGATTTTTAGGAAAATAAAAACCCTGCATTAAAAAAAAAAAAAAAAGTATAGTGGGTCTGCTTTGTGTATTGTGTTTTGAGTCCCTGTCTTCCTGGAAGAATCAAGGAGAGGCAGTACTGATGAGGAAATAGAGCATCAGCCCAGAAGGGCAAGAAAAACCCAACACAGTCTCAACAACATAATTAAAAATGACTGTGGTGTGACTAAACCAGGGTTCTTGTTCAAATTAAAAATTAATTTACTGGAGGGATGATTTTCTTAAGCAGATGGGATGAGTAAGCTCTTAGCATGGGCCTTAAACATCATTTGTGTTGACATTTTTTTTCTAATTACTCCCCCTGCAGATTTTCAGCAATGAGAAATAGCCAGAAGAAAAGCTCTTGACTAGTTGCACACCATGGCTGCCAGCAGAAATGTGTGCCACTTTGAGCAGATCATCTCATGTCACTGTGCTTTAAAGTCAAGAGAGAAGAGTGTTTGCACTGAAGCATGAAGCAAGGCGCTGTCAAGAAGACTGCATTACGACTTTCTGCCTTCTGAGACCAGTTCCAGTTATGCCCCGAGCCCAAAGATTAAAACCATTTTGGACTTTTCCAGGGCCCTACTAGCAGCACATGCCAAAATACTGTTTGCTATCTGTGAGCAGACACTGCAGGGCACGTGTTCCTCAGAGACTCCTGTGCAGAGTGCTCCAGTGGCACAGGGCCAGGGCCTCTCCTGCTGGTTTTCTTGGAGCTGGGGGTTCTGCTGTTCCACTACTCACCACCCTCACACACTGGTTCAGAGCATGTCAGAGAATGTAGCTCAGACTTGTGATGCTGCTGAAGAAGGGCCAGCTGGTCAAAATCAGATGTCTCCTGTTACTGTATGTACCACTAATTGTAACTTTGGCATCATTGGGCAGACAAAGAAGAATAAGATTTTTCAGCAATCTCTACCTCAGTCCTGTCCCAAAGGAAGGCTCCAACAGATCAGAAGTGCTGGTACCTGAAAAGTCCTCTCTGGTCCATTTTAGAGATAACCACATGTAATGGCTCTGCTTGGATCTAAGTGACCTCCACATTTCAGGGTGCTTGGATCTCCTTTCTACATATCCTTAATAAAGGGTAACCATCTTTTCACCATCTAATGTAAACCATCTTAGAAACTGTCCTTTCATAAGCATCAAAGGGCTAGAGTAGATAAGTGGGATTCAAAAGATCCCATATGCATTGGAAAGGAGACAGTCAAGGCAATGACAATAATTTGGACAAATTCCTTTGGATAAGTGCAATGTGAGCACTGCAGAGCATGTAGCCATCGAATCCAAGCAAGGCTCTGATTAAAAAGCTGAAATTATAAACAGCCTGTAATCAGTACATTCTCTCTTACAATTCTGTGCTCCTATTTTCTACACACCTCTTCCTCTTTCAGTGACCAAAGCTAACACTAACATTATTAACAGATCACCTTCACTTACATATCAATGGATAACTAGAACGCCAAATAGCTGATGGATTTGGAGAGTGGAGAAAATACTGTTATTTAAATACCAGAGAAAGAGAAACAATGTGAGAGAATAAATTGCTGTACTTTACATGAAATCTCCAGTGGCAATGGGGAGAGAATGAATGTTGGTTACAAGGGTAAAGATTGCTCAGGTATTTAAGGTGTACATGATAAATCCCTACCAAATCCATGCTTCATAACACAAAACTATAAGAAATGGGTCATGAATTCATGTCTAAAAGTGCTGATATGTATTGGAAAGCACTTCCTCAAGACTTACCTGCCTTTAAGAGCACTCTACCGGTGATAATCAGCTATTTTGAAAAAAATAATTCAATCTTTGGTATTGTTAAATTAGCTTAATGGGAATGCTCATGTTCTACTGAATGTTAATTAGTAGCTGCCAGCTTTTTCACATGCAGATAGAACTGCTGCAAGAGCAAACTCGGTTGTGGCATTTTCTAACTTTTGACTCTTTAACTTCACAATTTGAATAACAATTTTAGTATGCAGCAAGGGAGTTGGACTAGGCAATCTTTAAAGATTCCTTTTCACTCAAATCATTCAATGTTTCTATGGTATGTTTTTTTTATTTTGTGTACATTTATATTGTTTATTTAAAGAAAAAAAAAAGGATCTCAGTATTACTTTTACTATTAATTTTGTGAATACTATGATTGTTTTATTAAAAAATGTTGTGAGTTTTAGTTTGCTGTCTGCTTTTTTCTTTTAATCTAATGCCATTTTTAAAAAGCAAATCCCTTCAGAAAGCTTTGTTGACACCAAAATCTGGTGTTGACTTTACTAAGAAAAAGATGGAACAGACTCAAAAACCCTCACATTTATATCACTATTAGTCTAGTTGCTCTCTGTCTGTGGCATATTTTCATTTTTCTCTAGATATAAACAAAATTGGAGACTGAAGTGAATCACAGACTCCCCTAGAAAATCACTGCATCTTTCAAAAATTAGGTTTTGAAAAGCTACCTGGTTTTTTTTGGTCTCACTCCAAATCCTAAAGTTTTTAATCACTGTTTCCTTTCCCATATTTAAAATGCTGCATTTAACCAAAGTGCAAATGCTGTGCCTTGCTGTGGATCCATGTAGTGGTGAATCCTGAGGTACTTTAAGCAGACCTGGATGAGCTGCACAGTGTGTACTGCGTGAAATCAAGTAGACACTTGGTGTCTGTGACCTGAGCTGATAGAAAAGTCACATCATCAGCGCTGAGGGAATCACACAAAGTGGTGTGAAAATGTGTAACACACCCAGTATTTGTGAACAGGGGTGGGAGACCATGAATATTGCCAAGGGTGGGAAATGAAGAATATCCAAAAATGGTAAATTCCCCATAAAAGTGGATTAAAAAAAATGTTATGAAAAATGCATTAAATTGAGAGTGGACACCATACAGAGCAGAGGGTGTTTCCATGGAAGCAGTTTCCCACATGACAGCAAGATCAGCAACAAGTGCTACAGAGAGAAACAGGGAGCAGAAATGTCACCAGGTTAAGCTTAACTATCACACTGGCTTATAAAACAATATATATAACTATTTAAATCTACCACAGTTTTTATTCCCTGGAATAGAAAGTTAATTATTTCCAAGCCAAACTATATCAGTAGATATATAAAAGGAGAATGCAAAAAAAAATTCGATAATTGTGAAGAAGAGAGTAAAAGTTCTTTGTCTTGGTATTGTTTAGCAACTAGCTTGGAAAGTAATTTGTAATCATCCTTGTTCTATTTCCTGCTGAATCTCCTACGATATGCAATCTAATAAATAGAATAAAAAGTAGTATTTTATGTACAGAGGCAGCTTCCTAGGAAGTATAAGATTAAAGAGGGTTGCGTTATTAATCTTGAAACTCATGGCCTATCCCAGACACTAAGATTCAGGACTAATTCAGAAAGGAAAAGAAAATATGAAGAAAAGTATTAAACTTCTAAAGCAGGAAATTATTCAGACATTTTACATGGTAAGTGAAAGTAAAAAAAAAACTATTAACATGGCTGACACTGACTAGATCTACGAGACAAGAATAAGGCAAGACCATTATTAATACTTTATGATGAGCCCTCTGAGGAGCTAATACTTCAGATAGCTAATGCTCCCATTTTTAAGTCCTGACCCCAGAGCAGGGCATTAGATGAGACAGTTACGTGGAGAAGGTTCTGTGGTAATGAAGATTACAGGAAGATATTCACTTAGCCAGTATTCATAAAGTTATGGATTATACCCACTTCCACTTGATACAGCCTGTGAAGGTATTTTTCTGAGGTCTAAATGCAAGGCATATGTGAATGCCAGGTTCCTGTTTTCTAGGGAAAGGGAGCTGTATGTCTACTGGAAATGAAGTAATGCATATTCCGTCATAGCTGACTACACAGAAGTACCAACAACAAGCTGAATATTGTGCTAAACAAGAAAAAAAAAAAAAAAAAAAAGGATGATTTACCTTGCCCTATTCTACTCCTTGCAAAAAAATTGTCACAATTAAGAGGATTCTTGGACATCATTCCAGTCTTTATCCTGCATTCACCAAAATGAAGAGATGCATCGCAGGGGTAAGACACACTGGCACAAGTGTTCAGAGGATTGCATCCAGTCAAGGGTTATGATAAGAAACAAAACTCATTGTTTATGCATGACAGAGTCCCGCAGCCACAGAAATAAACTATATGGTGTGCACACCTACTTGGACAAGAGTGCCATACATGCAGGTGAGGCATTTCTGTCTACTGTGACAAGCCATTGCTCACTCAACAGCAGTGGTACCAATGTTTCTACAACAGGTGTTGCATTTTAGTTGTGGTTTTTCCTCCTTTCTTTCTCCCCCCCCTTCCTCCCCTTTTATTTTTATTAATGCTGAAGCATAGAAGACAAGACAATCCCTTGGCATAAATTATGTTGGCAGGAATGCAGCCAAGGAGTCAAGGTTTTGGATCAGAAATTGATGATGTGCATAGCTAAAGGTCACAGCCATGAATACAAACAAAACTGTCATATTCTGCTATATCACTGATGCTGCAAGGATATTGACCACAGCAATGAGAGATTTCGCGCTATACTAGTCTAGATACAATCCAAAGGGCTTAGCATTAAAAAAATTACTCCTTTGTTCCCATCATATAGTTTATGGAAGGAATATGACAAATTACTGTAGTTAAAATTGACAGCATTGGTCTTGCTCAGTAGAATCCATGTGTTGACACTTGACAGATTAGTAGCAAAGAACGTTCAGTGTGATTTCTTTTTTTTTTTTTTTAATTGAATGCAAAGATGAGACTTTCACAGTTTACAGTAACCAGACAGAAGTGTGACACCTGTCACTTTTAGTTTTACTTGAGGAATCCTAAAGAATTGGTTTGGTATCTTTATTTTATATCAGAATTCATACAGTTTTCTGCCTCTTACATAAATTCATCTAGAAAATAAAGCAATTTTGACATGATCTAATGGAAGCTTTCAAAATTTGTAGCAGAGCAGAAAGATGATCAAAAGAAATTTCTCCTATGGTGGAGGCTTCAAACATGAAGGGAATAATTTACAGTTAAGACATGACAAGTGATGGAAATAAGAAATGACAATTCAATTCATGGTACCTCCCGATTTGTTTAGAATCATAGACCAAAAAAAAGTGATGAAGTTTATTTATTTTGATATGTGAGTTATGAAGAAGATCTGAGATTTATAGATCTTTGCATAACTTCATTTTCTGTAATTTCTGTTTTACTGACATAACTTACCAACCTTAGTTTCTGTTCATGATCAAGGTATTGTTTTGATTTTTAATATATCCTTTAATTTGAAGGGTGAATTCTTAAGGTACTTTTTCCTTTCTAGGCAGCCAGTATTAAGTCTGTGATTAAACACAGGGCTTTTAGGTACAACTTCTAAATGTGTGCATCTTAAACCCAAGTATTGTTGATAGAAAGCACAGGACAACATAATTTTTTTCTCCCTTTGGTCTGACAGAGCATGTGACTCTTGAGAGCTAATATAAAACCCATCTACTTAGTCTGTTTCCTGAGTGAAATAACTAAAAGGTTAGATTGGGTGAGTTTTCCTGGGATGTACTAAAGCATATTTTTTGTAACATTTTTGCTATGCAGTGTTTCATATTTTTTTATATGTTTTGCGCTAGTGTTTGACAGGTATATGCAAAATTGAAAGTTTAGTAAACAGGACATGAAATTTCTGAGAAAAGAGTAAACCGTTCTAATCACAGAGATAAGCAACATTTTCTATTTGCATATGCCAATATTGCAGTTCTGAAATTCTGTTGCTTGCAAGCTCGTGGCTTTGTTTGAATGAGAACTGTAACAAAGAGTATATGATAGCAAGTATCATTCAACCATCAGAGAGTTCGTGGAACTCAATTCTACCACTTCCAATATTAGATATCAACTTTGTAAGATTTCAGCTTGTTTTTCTTCCCATTTCATTTTAAGAAGCAACCTGGGATATATTAATGGAGTATACATTTGCAAAGTAACATGAGATAAAGTTGCTATTTGAGAGAGATCCAACACTGAATGAGTCCTTCATCTGTATCAAATACCTGATTATTGCCCTAGTAGTGAATGTTTGGTCATATCAATTGCCATAACAGTTGTGATGCAACGTCACTCAGCTCAGTTGTTTTTAAAAGCAGAAGGTAAAAACAGATCAGAGTTTAGCATTTAAGGCTAAAACTAGCTCCAAATCTTTCAATATCCATTTGATACTATCTGCTGTTTATGTTCTTAGAGTGTTCAGAGATATGTTGTGCTCTTTCTAGTGAAATTGTACATTTCCTGAACAGTAAACTGAAAATATTTTCTGGAATCTCAAAATGACCATGGACAGATCTGATAGTGTTTGCATGGTTAGAGAAGAGAGTTCTGCAGATATCCCTGTGTATGTATGCTAGGTTGCATAAATACAGCTATCGGTTTCTACAAACTAGCATAATGAATTTTTTGTTTGTTTGTTTGTGATGTTGAATTACATTTTATATGGATTTTTGCAGATATTTACTCTTTATTTAAATCAGAAGCACTTAACCCCAACTTCAGAGGATAATTCAGGTTGTTGTTTGGCAAAAAGTCCATATTAAAAACCTTTACTCATTGGTCAACTGGAACAGGACAACATGTCATTTCTGTATCCTCTCAGAAATTTATTCCTTTGCTGATGACAAAAGAACTACGTAATGATCAAACAAGTCTGGAGTCTGCAATAGAAACAAAATTAGTTTTTTAAGGGGAAATGAGAAAAAATGACTTAAAGAGAGACAGTAAATTATTCTACTATTCTCCTGCTCAGTGACATTTCCCCTTTAAAACAAAGTATATGAATTTCCAGTGATAAAGGAAAGAAGATGATTCAAAAACTTCAAATTATCAGCCCTTCTCTTTTCCTGGTGTTTGATTCATGCTTGACACCTTCCCATCCCACTTGATCCTGCTGCTCACCAGACAGAGGCTACAGCTCTGATTCTGTCTGCTCTTAGAACTACAGGCACTGGGAGGTGCAATTTGTTTCTTTACAGATGCAGATGTTTTAGGCATTTGATTCTGCCACCGTTTCCAACTTGATCCAGTGCTTCGATTTAAAAATAGAGTCCAGGTAGCTTTCACACCCTAAGGATAGATGGAAGTTTGGGAGTCAAACATCAAACTATTCAGTCTTTGATTGTCAATGTTTTTTGGGAAAAGCTAGTGTTTTAATGTATATTTTATTAGAATGATAGGTAATACAATTTCAAGGCAAACTAAACCTGTGAATGTGTTCTTCGTACTAAAGCTTTTCAAAAAACCAACTTTCACTCTGACTGACAGAATGAATCAATAGATTCAAGATTACTGATTTTTTTTCAGTGTTATTCCTTGTTCTTTAAATGCCATCACTTTTCAAATATGCTGCTATTGTAATAAGTTATTTGGTATGATTAATCAGTTATCATTGAGCTGCATTTAGCTACTCATTTGGCAATATTAACTGCTCTTTTTAAAAATCTGTTTTGTTTTTATGTTATTTAAGGACCAAGAACCATCAATTTACTTGTTACAACCATTTTCCCACATAATCATTTGTTCAAATACTTGGGTCCTCTTTTTTGATCATTTTTGCTATTCCTTGCTGTCTTTCTCTGAATTTCAGTTCTACTGAGCAAGAAATTTTGAAACATGCATTTTTAAGGTCTTATAATCAAATATTTAATGTAAATTAAATATCTAAATATTATATATTAAAAGTTATAGAATTTTTTAACTTTAAACTATATATCTAAGTACTTTAGATATATATACTACAAAGCACTTGACCTTAGAGGATGAAATTTCCTAACAAACTAATTAAAAAAAATCCCAGACTGTAGCATCTCTCTCACTACTGGTCAAATAGAATGGAATATCATACTTGTTTACTTTATTAGACCATACTTTATTAGACCATCTAATAAACCATGTAAAAAGCATCCCTACCTCCTGCCCTGCCCTGGGGCACAGCATCTCAACGGTGGGATGAGGGCAACCAGAGGTAAATATTCATGCTCAGAAAGCTTGAAAATGGCTTTAAAAGAAAGGAAATCTGAGTGTGATGAAGTAAAATGTAGATGCCCAGTGGAAATCTGTAAGAGTTCAGATAAACAGCTCTCCAAGTACAACTGGACATATTGAAAATATCTCTGAGTTAGGTCACTTTTGTTTGGAAGGGAAGGTTGCTTGAAAAGAGGTTTCTCCTCGATCTGCTTAGTTTTGACAAAAAGTAACTGAGAGTCACCCTGAAGAGCTTTGACGTGGTGAATGCAAGCCTACTTCTTGACCCAGAGTCCATATGAGAGGATATCTGCACCATTCTAGCATCTAGAGAGTAAAGAAGTGCTTCCTTCTGCAGAGCTTACCTTCCTATGCATAAATGATCTGGTGACCTGAGTCACATGTTTTAATCTAATGCTCCCCCATGACTAGGACCTGTATGTTCTTCTTCTTACACAGGGCTGAGTTTGTCTCCTAATCACATATTGCAGCCCTGGAAGTTGCAGCTCGATTTTTCTTGCTTACTTATTGTAGATTGCAATTGATGATCTGTAAGAATTACTCCCATACTGAAATTAAATCACTGGAACTGATCTCTTACTTTTGAAAAAGAAAAGCATAATGCTAAGATCCACACACCTGAGGCTAAAATATTTCACTGGAATACTTCTGCTCTTGGATTTCAAGCACAATAGATCAAATTTATGCCTTGCATAAGTCAGTTCTGAGAGAGGGAATAGTAATAGCAGGGTAAATACAGCAGTGATCCCCTATTGGCACTTCCAGCTCCGATGGTGAGACTTTCCCATGTTTTCCTCTGTTCTTCCATAAAATGCATACCAGAAGTATTGCATAGTTTGTCCAGTGAAGATATTGAAAATGCTGACGTGACTTAGGAGATTATATTTCTTTTTTAAGGGTATATTTAACTTCTGTCTTTCAGAGTCTGTGGGTAGTGTTTGAGAAAGTCTTGCCAGCACAAAATTTGAGAAATTCCCAAGTGCAGAGGTTTGTATTTTGTGAAAGGGTACTTTAAATTTCCACCTATGCATTGCTTTACATTTCAATCACATCATTTACATTAGCATCACATCCCATCCACTGGCATTTTGTTGACAATATGGCACGTCTTTATAGGAATACACCTAGTTTTCTAGGACTTGATGAATCTTACTTCTTAACACATATAGTTCTGCATAACTGCTGGCCACTGACCATAAGTGTATTCTATATAATAATTATATATCAAAGCTCTCACATAAAAATAATAGCACTAAATTGCACAGTAAGGCATTGAATTGTTTTCAAAGTCTAGGTTTAATGTTACTAGTGAAATGTAATTCACATGCTAGTGAGGATCCATTATGGTACAGCATTTAATTATATGATCTCATTCTACTTTTCCACAGGACTTCTTCTTCATTTGAGGTACAGAATGTAAGCCACTTACTTAGTCAGCAGCAATTCAATATTTTGCTTTATTCCATTTGTTTTATGATCCCATAGTTTATTTACTGCACACTATTCAAACTGTGCTTGGAAAACAGAATACTTAATTTCTTCTTAGACTTTTTCATAGAGCTCATCTCTGTAATATATTAATGCTTCACTAACACTCATAAATGAATTTGTACAGCATGCCTTTGTGATAAAGTGAGAAATAAAAGCATGTAGAAACTCAGGTTAAAAAACCTCTTTATGTATTATCACTATCATCTATTAGTAATCACTATTATCTATTATAATTGCAAATCAATGTAAAGCAACTCTCTTTTTTTCTAATTGCCTAACCTTATGTTGTATTTTACATGTTCAAAAATAATTCTACTTTCATGCTGTGTGGGTACAGTTCTTCTGCAAGTAAGATGTGGGAATTGCAAGCCAAATTTGCAGAAAATAAAGATGGTATGCTTAGTGATCACCTGAGTAAAGTTACTGGTTACCTACTAACTGCTAATCACATTGGATTTCTCTGACATGTGCAAGGATATGATCCTAGAATTTTACTGATTTAAAGATCTTCTGTTAACCATGTTCCCTTATTCTGTACGCTTCTAGTTCAACAACAGAGAAGGTGTAGGTCTTATGAAAAACTGCTGGGTTTTACTCAACTCTGATCAAATATAGTCAATTAATACACCAAATTTTTTTGCTAGTAAAAGTAGCATCTAATGCTATACTTGTAGAATATAGCATAAAATGGACATTTAATTAATGTTGCAGGAGACAGACTAAAACTTCCCCAAGGTGGGCAGCAGAAGGGAAGGTGTTGATCTCCTCTCTCTGGCGACCAGTGATAGGACACAAGGAAATGGAAGGAAGCTTCATCAGGGGAAGTTCAGTTTGGCCTTTAGGAAAATGTTTTTTACTGAGAAGGTCACTGGTCACTTGGAGCAGCGGTCATGGCACTGAGCCTGTCAGAGTACAAGGACCATCTGGATGATGTCCTTACTCATGTGGCTTAAAGCTAGGTTGTCCTATGAGGAACAGGGAATTGAACTGAGTGGCCATTATGGGTCTGTTCCAGCTTAAGGTTACTTCTACCTGATATCCTAGGTCTGACTTGCTGTTCAGGTGTGTCTGTACATCCAAATTTGAGTGTGAAGTAAGTTGGATCATTAGAACTTGCTTTACAGCAGTATTTGAAAGACCATAGTAACTATAGTAAACTTAGGATTTCAGCTTAGGTCCTCAAAGACCTAAATTATGATTTGAAACCCTATACAATGCCTTAATGTAAAATCAGATTAGCACTGCATCATTTCCTGTTCATTAGGATTAAACAAACTATCCTACTCTCTTTGCTCAACAGCTCTCACTTTTCCCACCATTGTGCCTCACCTTTCCATCAGCTCTGAGTCTCATTCTTCTGTCCATCCTTTCCTTCAGCTTTTTGTCTGGTCACAAATTCCCTTAAGTCACCTCATCGTTTGCTACTTTCCATCACTTTTCCAGTAGAGGTATCTGGACACCCTGGTTCCCTGTATATGGCGCCTCTTCTCAATTACTTTTTTTGCTTCATTCTTACCACCATCACCTGCATCGAATTTAGGTGACTCCTCTTTCAAATTGTTCTCTGCCATGGTACAGTGCAAGATAGAAAAGATCAATTTGCTATTCTTAGTGGTGATACTTACATGAAGATCCCTACCAGAGCACAGCCAACAGTTCTTAACACTGCAGGGAAAATTCTTGCCATTCAAGTCTATAGACTGTTCAATAATGGAAAAATGTCGAAGAATATAGACACCCATCTGGTTCCTCCACAGAAAGTGTGAACTACTTATTCAAAAGCTTATTCTTTGAACCAGTACTGACCATCAGCTTTTATCTTCCTTCTCTGAGACATGGAAAAAACAGAACTTAACAAAGAAAAGATTGCCATAATTTTGCCATGTGAGTGAAGGAGGCTGTATTTCAAAGGATTTATATAAAAACTAGTAGGCAGAGTGAAGAGAGAAGTGTTCTTCACTGAGATTTGAATCAAATTTTGCCTATACATCATCTATCCTTTCACAACCTTGCTAAGAAACTTAAAGCTCAAAGTCATTTTTGGAAAAACAAAAGACTGCAAATGCTTGAAAATAATTTTAAAACATCTGCAGTAGTCCTTGCAGCAAAGGAAAAAGTTGTGACTGCATAAGACTGTTTCAGCATTAATTCAAAACGGAGGATACAGAATGTGACTAACTTCAGTTCTGTTAAGAGATATCTCCATCAACAGTGACTTGCTTCAAGTCCTCACCTAATTAACAGCAATAAACAGCCTTGCTCTTAATGTTTCTGTGACAGTTAAACACACAGGCCAGAGAATCAGTCTCCTGGAGTTAATGAGGCTCATTTGCATTCCTGCCAAGGATCATCTGCCAATACAAATAAACTAGGTAGCAGGCTCAAATAGTAGCAAGCAGAAGAGGAGGTAATATGTTAATCTCATCTTTGAAAAATCTAAGCTAAATTGCTTATTTCTTTATAATTACATTGTGCTTTCTTAGAGCTACAGAAAAATTATGACTCCCTAATTATTAAGAAAGCCAGCAATATGTTCCTGCTTTGAAATGCAAGATTTCACTCACAAGTGGTAAAGAACTGGGGTTTGTAATCCTGTAGTTTATTCAATTAGCACTTGTGGGAGACATTTTGGTTTTGCTATGTTGCATGGAAGAGGAAAAATGTTCTTCCATACTTAAATTTATTTTATTATTTAAGCATACTTAAATTAATTTTATTATTTTATTATTAAATGCATAATGTACTCAGTTTTATGCCAGTAGACTCTCATTGAGTTATATAAAGCAATTCATAATATATTTTATTTTAAAGAAAGGAAGACACAGATCTAGATTGGCCTGTCTACGTGACAGTAACTGAAACCTAGAAAATGATCAGCATTATTTTCATAGCTTAATCTTCATCTTCATATTTATGATTTCCATTTTGGTGCTGGCCAGCTCAGACAGTTTGATTGGAAGGGAGGCAGAAGAAATAATCAGAAGAACAGACTTTTAAAAACTTTCAGCTCTGAGCATAAAGGCTTGAAAAGAAACTTTATGAAGTGAGAAGGTAACTATCAGAAAATCATTTATCTTATGAAGAAATGGACATCAAGAAAGTAGAATCTGTTTGTTAACAGCTTACTATGGAAAGAGAAAAAAGTTTTGGGAGAAAAATATGGAATTCAATTTTATCACTGAAACAGGAAACATGATAGCTTCTCCTTAAGAAGTTTATCTTGCCAATTGCAGTCACTTATTAAGGGTTCATTTAAAAAATTACAAACATAATCTGGAAACATAACATCATGTTCCAAAAATTTAGAAACAAAGAAATAAATTGGGAGGGACAATGTGTACTTCAGAAACCCAGCACATGTCTTGTAAAAGGACAATTATAAGTAGGAAGCATAAGGGCATACAGCAGGGAGTAGGGAGACAATATTATTATAAGTATGTATTATTCATCCTTTTTTTGCCTAAAAAATTCACTCCTTTTGACACATATGTAGCTAGTTTGCCATCTGATATGTTAAATTATTAAATGAATAATTAATGAAGTTATACAAAAGTCTTCTCTTATTCTCTCCCTTTCTTTCAGTTACTTATGTTTGGTGCAACCAAGAGCTGGGAAAATTCTCTACTTCTTGTGTCTTTTTTGCTTCTATAAGCAAATTCATTAAAAGCTCTAAAGCTTGAAAAATATTTTCTGTATGCAGATGTTTTGTTTTTTCACAAATAACACTGCCACAGATCTTCAAATGACAGCGTGTGTAGAGGCAGGCATCTACTCAGTGATGGGCAGAAGTCCAAGCACATGCAGCTAGCAGTGATTCCAAACCTCACGACTCATTTCTCAACTCAGTGCATGAGGAATCATCTCTGTTCCCATGACAGGTAGGTATTTTCCTTTGTGACAGGACCATTACTTAGCCCATGCTGTGTGCTTTTTAGTGGATGCCCCTTAATCAGAGATGTTAGTTTGGTTGAAAATTGCAGCTGATTCAGATTTCTGAACATCAGTCCACTTTTTATAGAGAGATAGGTATAGATTTAAGCATCCAAGGTAACAATTTCCTTTGGATGTTTTCACAGTAGAAGCTAAAGTTCTTTCAATTTTTAAGTAAGCAGGGTCATCAATACACTATGGTATAAAAAATATAGACTGCAGGGAAAATAATCACCCATCAGAAGAAATGATAAATAAAGAGGACATGATGAATTAAGAATTGTGTATCTAGACCTTGCCTAAATGCAACTTCAAATTTTCAAACTTTGCTGCTTGCCCTGCAATACCCTAAAGAGACATACTGTACTTGCAAGAGAGGAGAAGTAAAGGTAAAAAACCTCATGTATTACTTCAGGCAGGAGGTTTCATTTGGAAGCCTCATTTTTTGTTTATAGAACATATAATGCTCCTGAAATTGACACCATATTACCTGAAAAGCTCTATGTATGATTTTGCACTTAGAAGTCAATTGAGAAAAACAGAAAAAAGGAATATTTTTTTCTCTGTATTCCTAATGATAAATTAATGAGAAAAAATTCTATACAGGTACAGGAAATTATTTTTTCATAACTTTTTACCACAAGGACCATACATGGCAAAAATGCTGTCAAAGCCAAATTGTTCCTTCAGTTATTAATTATTATTTTTTCCTGTCTGTCTGCTTTGCAGACATATCTCACTGCAGTCACCATACCTAAGGGTCTGGTTTTAGACTTCCCTTGTATACATTGAAAGATCTACTGTAGTCAGACTTCTTCAATGTCATTGCCTCATAGTCTGCAGTCTGCTTTTCTGCATTTTTTCTCTCCTTTAATGACTTCATGAAACTGCAGCTAGAACTTTGAGAACCATTTTAAGAGCTATTGCTGAAATTTTGATGGTTTATTTTACGACAGTTGCCCTTTACACTACTAAATTTGGAGCCGTTGCTTTTTCTGCCTATAAACTGACTTGGATACCTGTAACACCACAGCCATGCACACTTATATGCTTTTTACTCTACACTAAAAATGAAAAGTATTTATAGATGCAGGTGTCTCCTATTTTTACTGGTGCAATCTCTATTATATTGAAAATAGTCTCCTGACTCTAGGTCCCACAGCAATTGCATGAGGCTGTCAAAATGCAGGACCTGCTTCAAGGCTAAGAAATCTACTAACAATAAGCAGAGCAGATACACAGCTACAGAGGGCTAGTTAGTCCTTTTTGTTCCCTTCAGGGATGCATGCGTACAGAAATATCACATCACATTTAATACTTAAAGTTGTAAAAGAATAAATAAACAAATACAGTATTGCCTCAGAGTAATGTGACTTTCCATTTTATTTACCCTATAAGATAAGCACTGAAAAATCCAGCCTGGTTTGTTTTCATGGACAATATTCCAGGTGGAAGCATGCCACATCAAAGTCATTCCTAAACTGATGATCCAGGCTAGATGTGCTTATCTAAGACTCAGCTAAGCAGTGAGTTCTTTTAAGAGGGAACATGGATAAAGGCAGGGATTTAAGAGTCCATGGCTGGAGAAGCCCAAAAAATTTATAGCTGAGAATCAAGAGCCTAAGCCCTGCTAAAGTACACCAGCTTCAGGGAGGTGTATCTGTCCCAAGTCAGAAACACTCTGTATCTAGTAGATATAATGACAGAGAGCAGGACAAAGCATAAAGGAAGTGGCTTTGGCACACATGAAACTATGGATTTTAAAAAACAAAATAAGGAGTTTCAGGCAGTGGTTAATTCAGTTTTTTTTTTTTATAACTGAGCTTCTTTTCTGTCTTTTGAACAGTTTTGGTTATTAGAAGTTTTAGGATCACTGTCTGTGCAAATACAGTATCTTTGACCTTCAATGGAATTGGTACTTTGAGGCAAACAAAACTCTGCAGGACAGCAAGAGCCTGTGAACATAAAGGGAAAGTAGAGGAGGCAGCTGAGCCTTTTACTATCTCTGTGTATGTAAGAAATATCACTAAGAAGATATAAATTTTACTTCACATTAAATGTAGAGGCATTTTCTACTCAATTATGAATATAAACAGAGAAGAAAAGAAAAAATAATTGCCAGTGCTCTAAGTAAATTCACAGTAAGACAAAGCCTGATTATTGGTCTCAGTGGTAGAATTTCCTGTGTCTTTAGTCATACAGTCCCTTGCAAGCTAAAATACATGACAGTTTACCAAATTTGTTGGAGACTTTGTAATTATCCACTTGTCTTGGCTTATTTAAAAACAAGAAGTATTGATATAGATCTATTTTCACAGTATGGTGTGTAGTTTTTGTACTGAAAAATTAATTCTAGTGGGGGCACTGAAAATTATTGTGGGGATTAACACAGCCCTTTAAAATACACAAAAAATATTTATACTTCTGTTTTCCACATTATTTTCTTAATTTATTGTTATAATTCTGTCTAATGACATGGGGCTAGATTCTAAAATTTGATTGATTTCTTGGTAGGGCAACTCAATTCATTGGAGTTATTTTTGAGTTGCATTGATGCAAAAAAATAAGGCCACCTTACAATAAGAAGAAGTGAAAGATCATATCTGAAAATTCTTATGTAAAGTGGCAAACTGATAGATTTTTCTTTCAAATTAGAGACCACTGAAAGGTCTGTGTGGCAATATCTTTTACTTCTTGTTGTTTTACCACACTATTATCATTAGGAAGTTTTAGTTTAGTTCTAGAACCTGTTACTACTTTACTATAATGTTTTTAGCTCATCATAAATAAAAGTAGCTTGGAATTTTTGTGGGTTTTTTTTCTTTTTCTTGCTTGTATGTATGAAATTTCATTGTTTTTTTCTCAGTTGTAGGCTTTCTCTTTTTCTTTTTTTTTTCAGAAAAATTGTCCCCTCTTTTTATTTTCCTAGCATAGTTCTCATCTCAGATAATATATGATTTTTTTTTGATAGTGAACTTTCAGCTGGGAAAAGAATAGAACAAACACTTCAGCATTTCTTTTAGCAAAAGGTTTCCTTATCTCCCTCAGTTCACTTCTGCTTGTTCTGAGTCACTGAACTCAAGAAATGAAAAGATCTTATTTTTCTCACATGAAGTTTCCTCAGACTCACAGGTTTGAGAGTTTCTATATCTAGACTAGCAGCTTCTATGTAGTAATGTAAACATTTCCAAACTTATCTCCCAGTTCCTTCACTTTCACCTAGACACAGAATTGTATAAACTTTTTCATCTGGACAAGACAAACCCAGTGCCTTCAGCCACTCCTCAGTGGACGTGTCTGCCAGCCCCTTCCTCAGCTTAGTGCCCTCCTTGGGGCACGTTCATATACCCCAATGTTCTTTTTAAATTACGGGGCCCAGAAATGTGAACAATATCTACAAAGGATCCTCTGAGGGACTTTCCGAACTCTATCAGCAGCTGTTGGTGTTCCAGCACAACTGTGCCCTTTGGAGAATGCAATATTAGTAGGGCCTGTGTGATCAGACAAGGGGCAATGGTTTCAAACTGAAGAATGCGGATTCAGACTGGACATAAGGAGGAAATATTTTATCATGAGGGTGGTGAAACACTGAAACAGTTGCCCAGAGGGGTGGCCCCATCCCTGGAAACTTTTAAAGGCCTTTTAGGTCCTTTCTAGTCCTAACTATTCTGTGATTCAATGATAATTCCTGTTGTCATCCTAATTTGTGCTCCAAGCAGATACATAAAAGTGAATGTGTGAAAAAATAGGTGATTGATTTAAAACCATCTTGGTACTTCTTGAAGTTGCAGCTTAATAAAAAAAAAGGTGTTGAGGGGAACATTGGGCATGTATCTTCCCCCCCAGAATTGGTCTGCTATCAAGTAAAAGAAAGTTTCCAACACCTGGATGTATGCTGGGTTTTTTAAACTGGCATAATACAAAAAAAAAAAAAGTATAATAGGTAGAAATTAGCTGTACTGGATCTGTCAAACTTAGTGAGATCAATATATAATGAATAAAATGTATCCCAGTTTCACTAGGTTAATTTCTAGAATTCCACTTTGTCTGTATTTTTCACCATTTTCCTGCAAAACAGACAAACAACCACTTTTATACTCTTTCTCCTTCTTTTTAGCAATTGAGACAACTAAAATCAGTTCTTATAACTTGTTTTCCTCAAAGTAGGTTTGGTGTTTGTGCCGTCATTGCACATAATTAGAGTATTAATCTTAAGATTCAAAAGAAGGAGGGAAAAAGACCTTTGCCTTTGTGTTCTTCAGTTGGAGACAACATATCAAGCCAAATTACATTCTCACTTACACATGGGCAGTTCCTCTGGAAACAATTTGGCGTTACGGTGTAGGGGTGAGGGAGTTTGGCACAATAGTTTGTGACTGTGTTATTGAAAGAGGCTTTTATATTTTAGACCCATGTAGCAGTGTCATAATTTGTACAGAGAAATTGATTGAATTAATTCTCTCATACTGCAGAATCTACTGTAGGCTGGAGATGGTACTTTAAGTTCAGGACCAATTTTGTAGGGTTTATATGATCCTGCACAATATGATAGCAGGGAAAAGGTCTGCTATCACGACTTGAGGTATTACAACACATTTTTTTACAAAATATTTGCCATCTGTAGTGCACTGTAGGATTTTACTTAACTAACAGATACATGTGCCTACTGGGTCATCACTTATTTCAGCATTTAACTAACTTAAAGTACAAACAATTTTAGAATGCCTTTTGTTTGTGTTTGTTACAGCTCATGGTTCCAGGAATTCACAGGACCTCTTGGAACAGGGATGCATTGTAAATCTTAACTTGCAGTCTCTGCTCAAAAAAGGTGAAATGAATGGCAATGCCACAAGTCTGCGGTGCTTCGCAAAATATAGGTGAAATTAGATGTGAATAAATCAAGCACATGAATTATTTAATTTTCAAAGTTTTTGTTGCACAAATAAGCTGTGTGAACATGTGCCATGCAAGAACAGATATACTGGCACTTCCTAGCTCAAGGAATGTGTAGCAAGTGAGGGGGAATGAATGCACTCTAGCATGCACTAACTAGAGTTTAAATATTTGAAAGCATGTCATGATTTTATTCTTCAAAGGTATGGTGAGAACACAGTGCAATTGTGATATTTTGTTTTTCTGGACATGATTACTCTCTAAGACTCTCAGTGTTACACTCTGCAAGACCTGTCACTGCAATATACCCACTGATCACAAGCCAAACCCATGACACCCTCAGGACTTGTTTCTAAAACTACACACTCTTTCAGCAAAGGAAATACTTTAGAAAGGTTTCTCTTCCAAAAGCCCTTAGATTGGATGCAAGCAAAACGTGGTCACTGGGAACTACAGAGGTGGTGTCTGTGAAGACAGACCAGGGGCTGCCCTGTGCCAGACACAGCTGGATGCAACAGTTTTACCAAGGGACACAGATGAGCACATCAGCCACCATCAAGAGTGGGAAAACATATTTAAGAATGGTCACAAAATGCCACAGAGTAAAGAGGGCAGAGAAGAAACAGAGAGAGGATGAAGAATTCAAGGAAGTATAAAAGCAGGAACACCATGGTCAGAGGAGAATTAAAAGGAGGTACTCATCAGATCAGTAGAGCAGATATTCCACTAGGGGCTGCAGCCCTTTGTGGAGAGTGAGAAAAAAGGAGCAACTGAGAGAAACTCTTAAGTCCTGATCTTTCCCTGAGCTTCCCATTATCTCATGAAGGGTCTGAGTGTAACCTGTGCTGATAAAAAGGTGGGAGGAGATCTCTCTGTAGTGGAGACAGGCCTGCGGAGCGAGGAACACTGTGTTCTCCCTTAGTGTTTGTACTGTTTGCTTCCAAATATCTGATTCAGTACTTGAATACTTGATGAATTGACAATAAATTCACTTAAATTTCCCAACATGAGTCTGTTTTGCTCATGAGAGTCACCATAAGTGAAATCCCTGTCTTCAGTCCACAATTTGTGTTTTTCTCTGGTGTGGGGGATGAGAGGGAGCAAGCTGTTGTGAAGGTGCTTAGCTGGTAGTCATCATTTCTCGATGTGCTTTCCAAATTTTGTAATTCTTTATCATTGCGATTACAGAACAGTTTGTCTCTTTTATAGGTCCTTCTTCCCAAAACAAAGTCATTCAGAGCCTTAAAATGGGGAAAAAATTTTGCCTGTTGATGGACACTAGTTTTCTAACTGAGGTTCAAAGTGACATTCATGCTCTCTGAAGGGCTGACAAGCAATACACACTGCCTAACTTACCTTTCAGTTCCACTTACCAATCTACATTGTGACACCCAAAACCAAGATCAAGGTGGCACTAATTATTGTGTTGCAGCTGTGGTCAGTTATGATTTTCAAAGCTTTGCATTCTATGACTCATTCACAAATATCCTATCCAGTATATAATGAATATTAAACTTCATATGGTGTTTAATTTTTGTGTAATTAATTCCATCCATTCCTTTTTTAATGACATCTTCCAGTTAAAAAAAACTGTACTAGTTTGAAAGCAAACTAGTGGGAGATTCCAAGTCAGAGCTACAATTTGATAGAAAAATTAAAATAAATGCAATAGTACAGAAACACTCACAGAGTCAGGATATAGCCTGATACCCTGTCAGTGAGAGTGGTGGTAACAATCCAGTTAAATGGTGGCTGCAGTCCTGTTGGAGTGACAGATGTGGTTCTGTTAAGCAGTGATCCTGTAGAGCGGTGTGGTCCTCCTCTGAAGGTCCAGTGGATAAGGCACCCTGTGGTGTTCCAAGCCTCAGACTACATCCAGGTAGGAAGGCTTGGTTCCTCCCCCTGGGCAGAGCATCTCACAAGGGGATGATGTAATTTTATCAGTCATGCAGTGAGAGTTGATGGTCCATTAGCAGAAGACAGCCCCTGGAGACAGTTATCAGGAATGAGTCATGGATGAGATAAAGAACACTGCCCCACCTGGTTTTAACAGTTTATGATGACAGTGATAGAATACAGACTTTGGTTACGTCTTACATTGTAACATAAGACAATAACTCTGAAGTTGTTATAGTCCCAGAGGATGGCAGAAGACAGAGAAACAGTGAAAGCTATTCTCTGGGAATGGATGGCTAGCTTTTTTTTGAAGGTGTGTAGAAAAGATAGTCAAAGGCCCAAACTGTTTCAGATATTCATAGCTGGATGGAGGTAGGGCTTAAAGGCATTAAACCGACATAGATTTCCACTAAATTCCATGGAATTTTAGACCCCAAACAGCTTATAGCTTATGATATTCAGGGGCCTGAGGGGCAGAGACTTCTGCTGATGATCTATGTAATACAGCTACAGATAATGTAATATATGTAATGTAAATATATAGTAATACACTCCAATACAGCAATACATTGCTGTATTGCTTTCAGACCTCAGCTGTCTATTCTGTAAAGAACATTACTACAGGGACATAACTCACGTAGCTTTGTGAGTCAAGATGAATTATATAGGGTGTAGCCTTTTGAAAACAGGATATACAGAATTGTGAGAATGTTGCATTATTATACTCATGCTTTTTACAAGACAAAATTTTGTCTTCAGTTAGCATGACAATTGCCTTCAAACATGAAATCATTGGTAGGTAGCTTCCAAGATGATTAGAGATTGGAAGTCTAACTTTTTTTATACAGCTGGAAAATATATATTTAGACTGGAAGTTTTCCGCTATCCCTCTTTATCTCCTCTTCCCTATTCTCTTTGTCCCCATTTTCACTCCCTCTAGAATTTCCAGAGTTCTAAAAACTGAAGAAGTAATCCCCCAAGAGAAAATAGTCTATTTCCCTTGTATTTTGCTCATTTTCTTACTCCCTTTTTAGCTTTTATCTAGACACTGCTAACCAGACACTAAAGACTAGAGAGTGACCAATAGTCATTTGACTTGAATGTGATATGTGCAGTTTCCTTGCTAGATTATTACCCAAGAGGTAGCTCTATTAGCTTTTAATTCTCTTTCTGTGCTTCACTAAAGTGTTATTTGTGGTCTCCTGAATTGTCACAGTAATACTTTTTGAAGAGGAATTTTCTGATGAGGACTCTATTGTTCATTCAAACAAAAAAAACACATGCATTTTTTCATAACATAATTTCCTTTACATGCAATAGTTATTTTTACCTTCTGACCACAACTGAAAGCTATTCTAAACTGGCCATTCTACAGGGGAAAACAGAAAATTCTATTATTCTGTCATCCATTTCTTGTTTTCATTGACTTTGTTTCCCTTTTTCAGTGTTTTGGAAAATTAGAGTATAATAGTTCCATATTGGTCTACACAGGGCCATTCTAATTTCCAATTTTCACTTTTCTCAAATGTATTGTGCCATTTGAATTCAAATTTTGCCAACTTTTTTTTCTATTCTTGTTTGCTTTGTTAAAATCTCACGAGGACAAATGCATACAGTGCTGGTTCCAGTCTAAAGGAAACAAAAACTGCAAAAAAGTGATGCCATATTTGAAGAATTACTTTAAGAGGGGAAGGCAATCCAATAAATTCTAAACTAGTAATACAAGATTTTAGTGGCCTCAAATGAGGCACCCAAATTATGAGAGAAAGGAATTGCACCTACATAAGCACAGTAAAGTGCTGGGAACAAGAACAAATTAATTCACTGAAAGTAACCACAACAGAACGGCTAGTTTTGTGGTGCAGATTCCTCAAATTAGTTTGGATCCCTCATATCTCCCAAGGTGTTCTCTGAATAAATATCCAGAACCAGCTGAAGTCTGCCCTCTAGAAGTCCAGTGTAAAAGTTTTGTTAATGCCCCTCCTTGATTCAGCAAACACTGAAAACTCCACTATTTCATGGTCAATGTACCCCACAGGGTCTCTGAGCAGCACATCCCCCAGCAGCCCTTTTCTGCTTGTTAACATCAGGTCAGGAGAGGCACCACCCCTCACAGGCTCATTCACCAGCCATGACAAGAAGCCATCTTCCATGCGCTCTAAGGACCTCCTTGACTCCTTCTTCTCCTCTGTGTTGAGTTCTCAGCAGACATCTGGCAGGTCTCTACTGGTCTGGCTACCTTTATAAAACAGCAACACAATTTATGCCTAAAAGAGCCTCCTGGCCCCCAACAGGACTCCTGTGCTAGATTCACACTGTAAAAAGGATATGCAGAAGGAGGTAATGAAAGCATGGTCCAGCTCATCCTCTCAGTGTCTTGGAGAGAACACCATGGGTAAACCAGAACAGCCACAGCATTCAGAAACCTTCCCTGCCTCCATTTTCTGCTGGTTCAAAGAAAACACCTTCCTTTGGATTCTGCCAACTCTAGCTGGCCACATCAATGGCTGGCAAGATGCTGGGGCATGTCTTTCTTCCCCTTCTTTTCACTTACAGTTAAACAGAGGGGTTTACTTGCTTGTAATGTGAAACAATTGGTGGCCATTTGGACCAAGAGAACATGCCGTCCTCATGACAACAGCTATTGAAACATGATACAGAAGTACATCCTTAGCTCTTGAGGACTTGTATGCTGACTCCTGAAACATGAATGAGATAAAAATGCTTCCAGACATGAAGAGCAAACATGAAATCTTAATTCTGTTTCTTGGACAAGGCACAAGGGTATCTTGTTTATTGATTATGCTTCTATTGATTTTGCACGCGAGCTGTAACAATTCAGCTTACAATATATGTTTTGCATTTTCTTCTTTGTTAAAAAGCATTATGTGTTCAATGTAAAAAGAATGTGAAAAATTGGTATAGCTTTCTATTCACTTACCCTGTAAAAACTCAATAAGGTGTGCAAGACACCACAATGCAATCAGTACAGAGGAAATGGATACCCTCAGTGTAACTTTGCTTGTGGCCACTTTAGTTACCTTGGTTCAAGTTAGTTTAGGCTTTATAAAGCCTAAATCTACAGGTGGGCATATGCACTCTTCTGTAGTAGTCTGTGTGTTCTGTCATCAAAATTAAAGCTTCAAAGTTTAAAACCTAATGATTTGTCCTCTACTGAATTCACAATGCAACCTATATGCACAAACATTACATATTAATCTCATATTAAATGTATTCCTGGTTTTCCTTTCCTGCCCCTCCTGACACATTAACCATAATATTAACATCTGAAAAATATTTTTAAAAACTCAGTGGGATATGGTTCCATTATCCAACTTCAAGAAACAAGAGAAGAAGAATGTGACATAATTTCTGCTATATTTTGGTAAAGGCTGGTATCTGTGTTGATACTTTCTGTCTTCTGTCAAAGGTCCTGCTCCCATGAATCTAATGAAGGATATGAATCCTAATTTCACAGGTTTTTCCCTCCCCTGAAATCTCATTTTGGATTTTATAATTCTACATGTGCTTCAATTATACTGTTGCCCTTATCCTATATGCAGGGGATGGTTATGGATGCTGTAGCTAATTAACAATCTAAGCGCACAAATGTCTCCTTGAAAACAAGATCTGGCACTAGACTAAATGAACATTCTGATTGCTCATTAAATGCAGCAGTTTCTTGCAGGTTGGGTAATACTAACAAGGCACTCTTTTTTTTTTTTCACCTCCTGTTTCCTTGCCCCTCACTATTTTTGTAAGCAAATTTCCCCCTTTTTCCTCGAGAAGCGCATAAAGATAGGTTTATTTTTCTTAACATATTTTCCTGATACACCCTCTCTGCTTCTGTACCTTTGCTGCAGTGCAATGGTCACATAGAGACAAGGACTGTGGAAAAAAATGCAGTTTGCAGGGCCTTCTTAGACACACTGCCTTGGCTCACAGAGAATGCTCACCTGCCATTTCAGGGGACAGGCTGTCCCAGGACAAACAGGTCATAGATGCAGTCTTACAGTGACTTGTAGGGTAGATATAAGTTCACTTACTCTTCATGCCCTACTCTTTCAAATCTGATGAAGCCTTGCCTCAGTGGTACACCCTACAGATGGAGCTTATTGCTTTTGCTTTAGGTAAAGTTATTTATTTGTATTCCATATGTATTCCATACAGATAGAAATAGCGTTATCTGTGGAGGTATTGAGTGCTTGATGGAAACCATCATAATTCCTTGAGGGGTGATTTCCTTACCCCATGTAGAGTGTTGCTAGTATTTCCTGTAAGAGCTGCCTAAGAAACATTGGAAAGTAAGAAGATAAATTCTTAGCTCAATTACATCTCAATCTGTGTTTGGTTTAGGGAATAGGACATACCTTTGAGTGCTGGTGTTCCTCACCGAAGCTTGATTTTAATTTGGCACCCATAGGTCCTTTAACAACATGTAGGGCTTTCTAACCCATATTTTTGATTGTAGCTGCATAAAACATGTCTGTGACATAAAAGCAATCATTATAAATATGAAAGCTTTGAAGACATGGTATGTAAGTTCTATGCTATGATCATGACACAAAGAAATCTGCCCCTTTTCAGTTTGTTTCATTTGGCCTCCATGCGTAAGACGTAACATGCCTTTGAAAGGTCATTTGCAATTTTAAGTGAAAAAATGAATTTTATAAACCCTGGATCAAAATTAATTTTTGCATAATCCAAATGTCAGTACAGATTACCAGAAATTAATGTAACATTATTGTTTTTGATACAATGACAATTTAAGCAGAAATATTTTAAATAATCATTCTTATAATTTATACTTTAATATTTTTGCAGTAAATGCATATACCAATAGTGATATTGAGAACATAATAATTTATTTTTTCTTAGAAAATGCAAATAATATGAAAAAAATTTTAAGTATATTTGATTATTAATTAGTAATAATTTATTGCTGATGTTGACTTTTAAAAATATACTCCAATTTTTCCTTTCCTGATCCAAGAGATTATGCTGGTTTCATCTATTGGGATTGAATGCCACTGTTTTTTGTGAACTTTACAAGCTATCACATATTTTATGAAGATAAAATCCAATCAAGTACTGGTGAAATGAGAAAATTCTGTATATTCAATTTCTTTGAATTAATTCTATAAAACTGGCTTAATATCAAACTCTCTGTAATTAAAATCTGGTTAGTTGATAAAGTCATTATTTGCTTCCCTTTTTTACATCTGCTATGGTTTAACCCCAGCTGGCAACTGTCTCACCCAACTGCTGGCTCACTCCCCCACAGTGGGATGGAGGAGAGAGTTGAGGGAGTGAAAATGGGAAAAGTCATGAATTGAGATACCAACAGTTTAATAGGGAAAGCAAAAGCCATGCATACAAAACAGGGAATTCAATCAGCAGCTCCCATGGGCAAACAGGTGTTCAGACACCTCCAGGAGAGCAGGGCCCCATCACACATGGTGGTTACTCAGGAATGCAAACACCACCACTCTGAAAGTTCACCCCTTCCTTCTTCCCTCAGTTTTGAATACTGAAAGGATGCCACACAGTGTGGGATATCCCTTTGCTCAGTTGGGATGAGATGTCCTGGCCGTGTCCCCTCCTGAATGCTTGAGCATCCCCTGTGTTGGTGGGGTGAAGAGCAGAAAAGGCCTTGATGCTGTGCAAGCCCTGCTCAGCAGGAACTAAAACAACCCTAAATTATAAATGCTGTTTCCATAGCACAAATCCAAAGTACAGACCCATACAAGCTACCACTAAGAAAAATACCTCTATCCCAAGCACCACCAGCACACCACTGTATTTCTGATTTTCTAGAGTCACTGGGAGATGGGCTGATATCAGATTAGTATTACACTGAAAAAGGGAAGATTTCTAGTTATTATACTTTTCCTCTTTCACTTAGAAAAGAGTAATTCAAATCATGAGCAAAAGAGTAAAAGTCTGTCATCCATGTATGTCACTTCTTTAATGTCAATATCTGAGTAAGACATGGTTAGAGTCTGATCAGAACTTGTCTAAACTTGTTTTCGGTCTCCTGTTAGAATTCTTGACCATGTGGAGAGACATATGTTACAGAAATATTTGTCTAGCCACTCACTTTGGCCAGTATCTTTAAAATACATTTTCTAACAAGTGTTTAAATTTTTAAAGCACAGAAGCAAGTGGTTCAGTTTTCATAAAAAAAATTTGCTAGTTCTGATTTTTAAAAAATTTATTGTTCATTTACTTTCTATTGTCTACACTGACTCCATTGTAAGTCAGACCAAAGGTGGGTACTTGATACTCTCTGCAGGAAAATATATAATAACACATTATGTTTGTAGTAGGCCACAGAAAAAAAGGTTATATTGGTCAAACAACACCAAGCACATTTTTCCCTTGAGAAATTCAGAGTGGATATTGTCTTTTGATCTCCCTTCACTTCCATTTAAAACGATTGCACCCTGAAAGCAACTACATAGCTAAACCTATGCATCCAGTAATAACATTATATATATATATATATATATATATATATAATGTTATTACTGCATGCATATATGTCTTCTTTACAAGAAAATTTTGAATGACAGGAATGATAAAGAGGATATCTCAGATATTTTATGTCCAAAATTTTAAGACTAATGTAAAGTGCTAATATTTCTAATTAGAAGACTGCATTCTATTCGCAGACTGATTAGACAACACAAAACCAGTTTCTGTTTATATGAACTACAGAGGAGGTAATAATTTATATTGCTATAAATATTTTTTTATTTACATCAAAATATGGATGGAACCAGAAAATATGGCAGACTGCTTCTGTAACAGCAATGCATTTACATATAAACTGACAAGCTTTATCTAGAGAAGCATAAATTCAGCATCTGGGATGAAATTCTCTTCAGGTATAACATGATAATGTGCCTGTTTTCAGGACACATCTTAACAGGCCTTTCTAATGTTACTTTCTGTCTCCCTCATACTAGATTTTTTTTTAATCTGTTGAAGAATAAATATGAAAGATTATTGATTGTGACAAAATAACTACAGCATAAAGTAATTTCTTTGGATTTATACAGAACCACCACTTAAAAGTTAATTTCTGACAATTATGTAAAATTAATCTTATTTTGTTACAAATACATTTTAAACCAGATTTATTCCATATAATTAAAAGTACACAACCTGAGAACTGATAGACATGGTAAAACTGCAGTAATTCAATTCTTGCTGAACCTGCAAGGTGCCAGAAGTCTAATGGTCAATCTTACATCTTTCTCTAATTTATGATTCTGTGAATGACATAGTCAAGTCACTTCTTTTACAATCATAATTGTTTTTCCAATCAGGCATTTTCACCAAGGTAGAGTTTTAATTTTATTTTTTATTTCTCAGCCCTAATTAAAAACTTGACTGTCAAGAGATTTGTTTAATAAGTTACTAGTATAAGGCTTACCTTCAAATCTATACAAGGGTACTGGCATCATAACAGGATTTCTGCAAATAAAAATTGCATATTATCCTGGCATTTGACAAATTAGTCACTAAGACAGATTTTTTCTAATTGAAAACACCTTAATATTCCTGAAAATTGTTGTCACAGTTCTTATGAGATATTTATTAATTAGTTGCTGGATGGTTTCAGGTAGTTAAATACAAGTAATACTACAATTTGGAACAAAATTTTTCAATCTTAAAATCTTAAGATCTTAATAAAAAAAGATCTCTCCAAAATAAAATTAATGTCTATTAGATTCAGCAGGGGTTTACCACAAGTAATCAAAATTAAATGTAATATAAAATATTTGCAGAAGATAGCTGTGTAAACTTCAGGAAAATTTACCCTGTATACTAGCATAAGTAATAACTTTGAAAATGAATTAACAATTGCAAAAGTTGTGGCATGAATGCCCAAATAAAGGGATTTGTAAATTTTTCTGTTAAGCTAAACATATTTAGTCCACTGATGCTCATAATAAATTCCAGGTTTAGTCCTTTTTCCCTCTGTATCAAATATAAGTGCAATATAACTTTCTAAATTCTATATGAATTCGACAAAACAAAGGAGCATCTTCTGTAACTGTTGTGCTGAGGGCAAATATTCAAATACCATGGCTCCCAGATCTCATCTATATTCCAGAACAGTGTGTGCAACCCTACATAGCCTGTAATCCTAGAGAAAGATGGAATATATGTCTGTATATTTGTTCTACTGATGATCTCAGTCCATTTACAGCAAACCTTTAACAGCAAAAATTGATCCTGAAAAGCTAGGTCAGTCAGTCTGATTGTTCATATTTACAGTCATGAGGTAAAGCTTCAACTTCTGTCCTCTTTTGGAATATGTTTGAGAGGGATCTGATTAGTTATTAATAAAGCTTTTGTTAATAGAAAAACTGTAACATTACTGCATTTTCAAATAGCAGACATAATGTGAAATTGGTGGCTAAATATGATTGAAGAGGAAATACGCAGCAGGGTTTTATACCAGAGAATGACTGCAAATCTCAAATTAGGAACAGCTTTCTTTTTTAGCCAATTGGGAGAAAGAGCTTTCATTAAAGATTCATTTAGCTTATTTAAGAAATTAGCTGCATCATCGAGCTTCTTATTTCCCTGTATTTCCCACTTCAAAATTATTGTTACTTGATGTCAACAAGTATATCTGTACAAACAATGTAATGCTTTTCCATTAATCAGTATACGTTATAAATTCTTTTATTCAAGGAATATGTGGAAGCAACAATTCCTTTTAATAGTATTAAGGACTAGCCACTTTCATGTCTGAAACACCATCCAACAATTTCCATGTCCAAAATAATTTTTTGGGACTGTATTTACCTTTGAATGTAATTTTGCGCAGAAACAGATAGACTTTAGGACAGATTTTTAAAATCCTGGTGGGTTTATTATAAAATAATTAAATAATTTACATATAGTAGTTTAAATTTTAAATTGACCTGAAAATGAAAACTTCGAAAAAAAATAAAAAGGCACTTTTTTTCAAAGAAATGTGGGATTTGTTGAAATTTTTTTCCTCAGGAACCTTTTTTTTAGATGAAATTGTATTTCCATATGAAAAAGCCATAAGAAATTACTGACTGAAATTACTTCAGAAATTGCAATCTGAATTGTTCTCACACTAGTAGAAAAAGGGTTCCTACTTTACAGTGTACAATGCAATATTTTTATTTTGATGCTGAACTAAAAAGATCCTCTTTATTAAAAATCCCATTTGACTCTTTCATTTTATATCGTATTTTAAGAAGCCAGGTTACCACAGAAAAGTGGTAGCATTAATGATCTGGATTGACGCATTGGAATGAAAAAGGCAAGATTCTGAGGATGAAAGTTCTTATTAAGGACTCAAACAGAAACTGAAAGTAATTTTTTTTCAGCAGCTGGGAGCATGAATGTTCAAAAAAATCCACAGCTTTCAATTTCATAGTTTTTAGTTTTGAGGTGAGTTAACAATTCAAATGTTATGCTTATTTACAAGGGTTTTTTTATAGATCTCCTTTTAGACTCTGAACTAACAGGTTAAAGAAGGGGGGTGTGTTGAATCACATAATATCTCCTAGTGACTGGTCCTACCACAGTTCTCTGAGTAGGCTTGGTGCATTGCCTATTGGTACATTGTTTTAGTGTCATCCACCTAAAAGCTTGTGGATCTTGTGACAAAATGTACCACCTTGTGCTGTGCATGTGGAGAAATTGGGATTAAGATAGTTCTTTGAGCAGGGTTTACTAATAGCAGAAATGCTTTTGAACTTGCAGGTTGCATTTTTACATTAGGGTGGTCAGCTGATGTTTGTAGTTCTGCTTCAAGTGCTCATTTTTTAGAAGGTTTTTTTTAAAATGCAATCATCTAGTGTATTTTGTGATTATTTGTGGAAGATTTCACTTTCTTCTTTTCTTGAATACTCATCACTATACTATTACTAATGCAATTACTTCAATTTTTAATAGAAGGACTCTAGTAGGATTTTTCATATTCATAAAAAATGTATTATGGACCAGAATTTTGATAAACCTAGGAACCTGTGTCTCATAGCAAGTTCTGGGTTTTATTTTGTTTAATTAAAGCAAATGCTGGCAGCCCTGAATTGTAATGAAAAGGTGAAATTTCTTAGAAAAAGACAATTTTAGAAGAAAAAAGTCCCCTACAGATTTTATCAAAATTTTGCATGTCTATAAAAATTGAGTTGCAGTTTGCATCCTAAATTAAGTGCTTTCAAAAATTTAATTCTGTTTTTGACAAAGATCATACATTCTTGAGGAACATTCTGATTGTGCTGATCTAGCATTGCATATTAAACATTATTGTCTCCAATAATAGCAATTCTGATCTAGACAAGCAGTTAGCATGGTACTGGCTAATTTAAAGTCAAAATTTAAGTTACCAGTGGTTGCATGAGAGCTAGTATCAAATCTTTATCTGGTATTCTCTGATAGCAACATAAATCCAAATGTACATTTATTACAGTGGTGCTAATTCTGGATTTTCCATATATTGCTACCTATTAGGCCTATCCAAAGGCTCTGATCATCATTTAATGCACCACTTCCTGGACGTGTGATTTTTTAAAATGTCTTTTTTTTATGTTTTTTTTTTTCATTCTGTGTAACCCATAAACACACACCAGCAACAGAACTGCGCCTACCACAGTGAAAACATCTCCATAAACAGCAGTAGTGTCTGTGAAACTAAGAGAAGAACAAGGTGAGTGGATTTCAACTCTGAACATTAATATGCCATTTTGCCTGCTTCCTTCTGCTGCCATCCGTTCCCTTCCGCACAGCTGATGATAATGGTAATGACAACAAGGATTTACTGTCAGCCATTTGTATGGCTCTTATCTGTAACACAGTTCATTTCAAAAATCACTTCAGAACATTTGGGAACACTAGCTTTTAGGTTCTGATCTTGAAAATATTTTTGTTTGCGCTTGGCTAGGTTCACTTGTAATCCCATTGCAGTTACTGACACTACTATTTTGTGCAAACACAAAATTTTTGAGTGTTGCATTGCCTCCAGGAAGAGGTCTCTGAGTGGTCCTCTCTTTATCGCAGTTTTCTGTCTTTCTGAAATCAATTTTTCCAATAGTTTTACATCATTTTTTACGTGATAAAATCAGTGGAATCTAACTGCTTGGCCAGATCTTCGGACACATAGTTCCATTGACTTCAAAAACTATTTACTATACCTGAGATTATCATTCTATACACTTTTTCTCCCCAAAACTAGGATTTATATATATTTTTTCACCTCTTGTGAACAGAAAGTGATTCATATGGCTCATCTTACGTGACCAGGCCAACCTGTTTCACTCTTGTTTTTTCTATAACTTCATGAAATACATCAGTTGCAACTTGTTAGAAGCATTGAGAACTCTCTCTGGTTTTGCTTGCTGAGCAGAAGTACTCTGTATTTCATCGCAATACAACTGGAGAGTTTGGAATCTCAAAGTGGCATCTGCAATTTTTCTTAAATCTAGTTTCAACTCAAGTTGCAACTCTCCCCCCTTTTTTTTTTCTAGCTTCACAAAACATTTTCCTTTGCCAAAATAAGATTTATAAAATTGTTCTGTTTTCTCACTCTAACTAATGGGTTAAGACCATACTTTATAGTACTAATAAAAACACAGCTGCTTCTATTTTACATGTCTGGACACTTTATATAGGGGAAGAAACTTAAATAAAGATTAATTGAAAGAAAGTGGAAATTGAGTTTAATTACCAACACCAGAACAAACCACTTAAAGAATTACAGCACTTCAGTATAGATTTTGTCAACACTGCAGACAATAGGAATTTTTCCACTGACTTTAACAGCACTTGGATTTGGTCCCTGAAAGTCAATTACTTGTACAGCAGAAGGAGAACCAAGGCAAGGGCAAGCTTACTTCCCTGGTCAACAGTGCCTGTGAGGATTACAACACATATTAGAATATTTTTGTTTTATATTTGCTCACACTTAAGCATATGCATAAGCTTATTTCCCTTACTTGGACACTGTAGGTACTTTCAGTCAAGGGTCAGAATCAGTGAAGACATGATAAAATAGCTAGAAAAACATGCTTTCAGCACCTTCTCCAGCACAGCCCATCTAAACACTGCCCTGAGGGATGGAAAAGGGTAACAACAGCTTACTTTAAACAAACAGGCTTTAAAACAGATAGCTTGGCAACTGGATAGTAATACAACTTTGGCAAACTGACAGCTAGCAGAAAAGGCAAAACATACTGTGAAAAGTGGCTAAACACCTGAATGTCCCTTCCACCCTGGGTTTTGTGTGCTTTTAGTACCCATAAAAAGTGGACATGCTCTGGGTTGCTGGATGGGGCAATGGGACCCACAGAGGAACTGAAAAGACCATTGCCATTAGATTCTGGAGCATTTCAGTCTTTCCAAAACTTCCCCTATGATCAATGGTGAAAAGTGAATACTTAGCCCCAGTTTTTAAAATTCAGGGGAAGTTGCCACAAGCAGATGGCAAGCAGCTTCTACTGCTCTTTTTTTCCACTTCCTCCCTAGGGCAGAGGGAGCATTGTTGAAATATATTTGAGAGTTTCTACTTGAAATTATGTAGTAAAGTGGTTTTTTTTGGAAGACATATTTGCCTGTAATAGAGATTATAATAGCAGCTTCAGGTAGGGATGAGGAGAGGGGAAACACCTTCCAGTTGTTGAAACACTGCCAATTCTTTCTAAATCCGTAGCTTTGTCTCTATGAAATGTCAGTCATGATGTTCTATGGAAGAACATTAAAATGCATTTTTGATTAATTGGTGCACAAATTATTTCCCATTTGATCTGTAGGCATTAAATTTAATTCTAATTCACTTTCAGTGACTCTGGGACTGTTATATGAATTCAGAATGAATTTAGCCATTATGTTTTAATTTGCTTAGCCACCTTATCTAAATAGAATATTCCAAGGTTTGGAACAGCTGAAATACTGCTAGCAATTCTTAACTCAAATTTAAATATTTCTGAAATCAATTTAGAGAGAAAGTAAGCTTACTCTTTGATTGAACAAATGTACTTTCCTGCTTCCCTTTCTGCTTCCTACTTCTTTGGACAGTAAGTTAATGTTGTTGCAACATATTTTTTTTCTAACATCCAGTATGTTGTTCAGACTCCTAAGAATACAGCTGAAATGTAATTCATATTATTTTCTGCATTTTTGAAAAGAGTTTCAGAAGGATATTTAGATTTTTAAAAAAGTGTAAACTTTTTCAGCAAGGTAAAGATGATTTACTTACTGCTTTCTGCTTCAAGTAGCTCATTTGGAAGTATGCAAAATGGCCTCATTGAGAAGCTGGATATTTCTGTCTTGCAATATTGCATATATACAATCCTACATCCAGGGCAGGAAAAAGATGTCTAGATATTTGTATCACTTTCTTCACTGTAAGATCTGGACACTTTATTTTCTGTCAACTTGCCAAATTCTGTTATCTCAATCAGATTTTACTGATTTCATAGTGGGCCAGTCGACTACCACTTGAGCAATCAGTATATTGGATAAATTGAAGTCACCATCTACATTTTTGTGGTTAATAATAGCAATTATTTGAATTGCTATTATTATAACACTGAGTTTCAAATTTTATTTAGGCTATTACTATTATTACTTTTTATTTAAGCTATCACTATTTATTGAAGTTTCACTTTTTATTTATTAATTTATTTTCACTTTTTATTTAAACCAAATCCCTGCTGAAAACAAAGATTTGTTTGACCAAGGCTTTCAAACTTTTTTCCACTTTAAATAAACTTTCCTGTATTTTTCCTCAAAATTTTATATATATACCATCTTCATAACCTTCATAACCTTCTTTTATAAGGACAAGCGTAGCATGCTTCTTTCAATCTCTCAGTATGTTTAGTTCATGATAAGGAGAATTTCTCATTGAACACTGGAGAAAATATATTTATTCCCAGTGCATTACAGTTTGGAATAGCTGTTAGAACCAATATCTTATCTTAATCAGTTTGTATCATTCATCTTTGTAATCTGCAAAATATTAAGGAAGTCTTTTAATGGAATTGCACAAAAAAAACACATTCTCATGACTTCTTGGATAATTTTTGTCTTAGTCTTTTCACATACTTTGTTATCTCATTTGCCAGAACAGTGGCAGCCATTTGCATCTTAGAGGCCTTACATAAATCTTTAAGTTCTATCCATATTATCAAAACGTATTTCTCTAGATATGTCTGTTCCAAAACATTGAGGTTAATGAGTAGTTCAGTGCAAAGTATAGATTACATATTTGATTATATTTGACGATGCCAATATATTACCTCTTGGGATCTCTATCCATTGCCATAAATTCCAGAAATAACATCTGCAATATTTGCTCTGGTTAATTACAGTAACTTAAGATTCTCTTTATCTATGCAAAGTATACATTGTTATGAAAATTCACCAAAAATTTAGTGAATGTGAAGTGCATGCATAATGTCAATTGATACCTGTAAAAATTACTAATAATCATAAGCATAAACCCTTCCAGGTCCTTAACCTTGCTTGATTAGAAACAATTCCACTCAAAAAAAGAATTCACGCCAAAAAATATTAGATGTCAGCAATATACAAATAAATGCTTGTGGAAATTTTAACTGGTAGCAAAATACAAGTACTATCAAGCAGAAAAAAAGTTATTGCTTATGAAACAATTCCATATAGTCTTCAGATCCCTCACAGTCTAGCACAGCAATCTACTTTTCTCTAGTCTGTATGGGACAATTAGTACTTATTTCAAGCCAAATGAAAGTTGAGATGAAATATATTCCATACATTAGAAATATTACAGATTTTATTTAACTTAAACCAAAACACGGATTTTGCCATATATATAGGACCTTACTGAGAGGCAAAAATTTTTAGCCAAATTGTTTCTCCACCAGGATTAAATTAGTGACATATGAGTATAAATCACACAGCCATTTCCATGGTCAGCACTTCATGTCTTATGTAGGCTACATCTATATCTCTGCCTCAGGGGTTTGGGATCAGCCTTGGTTTTTCATGAATGCTTTACATTTCTGTCATTCAAGTCCTGAGCAAAGTAAGACTTTATGTCTTTTGGCCTCTAGTTTCTGAGACAAATAATTTAGCCTGCTCTTAGTCATGGTTTGCACCATGACACTGAGCCCAATATTCTTATTCTTTCAGCTGTTCACACATACACACAGAAATAGTTTATAGCTCAACTCATTCATATTGACAGGATAGAACCAGCAAGGACTGCATTGTCAAAATCATCGAATTAAGCTAAAAGTCTTAATTCTTTTACGCAACACTTGAGTGTACAATGCTGTACAAAAGGAATGGTTACCATTAGTGCTGGAGAAATACCACATTGGGAATGGTCTTTGTGTAGATATATTTCTATAGAGGTTTGGTGCATAAACTAAATCAAGAAAAACACAAAGATCCTGCCCTACTGTCACAGAAAACAGATTTATTACTTGCAAAGAGCTATAGCTAACTGAGGAATGCTAAAGTCACCTTTAAATCAACAGCTTTAGAGAAGTGTAAATTAAAATTTTGATGCAAAAATTATTCCAATTAATCACCATGAAATAAATAAGCTATCAATCCCAAATCGTGTGTTCTAGCTTTTCTCTAATGAGCCATCTCTCATTTCTTGCAAATAGTGTTTGACTAGGGAAAAAATAACATGCTTTAAAGAAAAAAGCATCCATCTTTCTGATAATAACCTAGCTCCTCAGAGAAAGAAAAAGATTCATATTTTTAGGAACATAAACACTGACTTCCTTCAGAGTTACAAAGTTCTCACCAAGTACAAACTCCAGCTTTTCTCTGCCTGGACCCTCTCTCATGCATTGTTAGCTCACAAGGCTTTGGAAATTCATAAACTCCAGGCTCAGAGACTCTTGAAGATACTTTAGCCCACTTGGACTTGTTTCCAAAATCTTCAGAAGTCCTGGGGATAGGGGATTTGTCACAAAGGCTAATTGCTCTCTGCCTGTATGAATAGTGCACTATAATAGCCGTTCTATTCTCTATTTTGTGTGCCTGTCTGTTTTGCAAAGGATCTCCACAGCCACTTCATTGTCACAGTGAGATGCTGCAAAGAGCTATGGGCATGTAAGAATTAACAGCTGGAACATGGAAGGCTGGAATTTCCTGCACTGGCGTTGTCACTTTGTAGCATATTCCTGATACTGCAGACTTCTCTCTGATTTTGCTTTGAGGTGTTTTCTGTGTTTGTTCACCCAGCAGATTCTGAAGCCAAGTTAACCAGGAATAGTTTTTGTAGTTTTGAAGCAGAGGTTCAATCTCTTGACAAGTATCATTGTTAATCACTGCTTTCTTTGATGCACACACCTGAGATGGAGTAAAGATTTCCTTTACAGACTGCTACTGAAGTTGTTGCTGATGTAAAAGACAACTTTAAAGATTTCCTAGGACCAGCACATGTCAAAGTTTCCACCACTGCTGGGTAAGGATGCCTTTATGATAAGTCTTCTCACTGAGTGGGCCTGAGAAGAATCATTGCTTGGTCTGGCTGTGAGCAAAAGTTTTCACACAGTGCCCACCTGCATTTTACTGGCACTTAGTAATTGACAGAGAACTCCATCACTTCTGCATTTCTATTGGTTTTAAATACATAGAACTTCCATGGAAGATAATTCTAAATAATTTCATTGTACAAATACATTAGCAAAGATGGAGAATGTAGATCATTATTGGCTCTTGACAGCACTAAATAAACCAGGTGATACTTAAACACAACTGTCCAGAATTTGAGGACACTCAGATACTGATAAACTATATCACATCATGAACAAGGCCTTATTTTTTTTTTTAAGTGTGTTTTTGGGATTGTTTTCAGACATGCTGTTTCAGAAGACCAGTCCTCATGTTTCCTAGCTGTCACACTGATGCTGTCAAGGTTGTGTTTTTAGAGGTTTTACCACAGAGTCATGGAGTCATTTACCTTGGAAAAGACCTGTAAATTCATCAAGCCAACCATTAACATAACACTGACGCATCCACCACTAAACCATGTCCCTAACATGAAATCTAGCAGCACATAATTTCACATTATATAAATAATATGCATTTAAATTCTTGTATGTAAGTTAATGCCTTCCAATTACCATGATGGCACTGAAGACCAGAGATATGGACACAATGAAAGAAAGATGCCACAGATGTGTAGGTATATTTATCTGTTTTCAAGTGCTGAGACACTGCAGTATACATTTGTCTTTGCATAAATACCAATCTAATTTTTCAAGTCACTTAAATGTTGTCAAGTAGGTCACTCAGCAATTTTTTTGTGTATCTCTATCTGTACAAATGACTGTTTTGACTTCATGCGAGTTCAATACTATGTGTTCAAATGACCTTGGCAGAACTTAAATGACCATATGTCCTCTGAAAACATTTATCAAAGTAAGCATTTGAAGCAATTAAATGAGATCTATGACCTCATTTTTTATATCCAATTATACAATATTATGTCTATAATTGACATGGTCTAAATGTGCAACAGGGAAGAGATAGTTGATTTTCAGCAGGGTTTGGAAAAATTTAACACCATAGTTGAGTGACTTTTGAAGTGTTAAAACTGGATTGGCACTTCCTTTCATTTTCCACAGAACACAAGACCAATTCATTTTTATATTGTTTGGAGAAATGTTAAGAATGGTTAATGAATGGCATCAAATGTAAAAATGAATGAATGACAAGTGTCAAAACAAGTGTCTCATTTTATCTTATCGCAGCTAGATAATTTTTTAGCTTCCTCATTATCAGCCCTCAGTTCTTCTTTTAAGCTGGCTAAATATTATTTAAACATTGAGATCAACCAAGTTCTGATTCATATAGAGTTACACAACCATTACAGCAAATAAGCAACACATATAGTAAAACAGAGTCACAAAATCATAGAACAAGGTTGGAACAGTAGGTCACCTGGTGAAAACCAGGGGGGAAACCCATCATATTTAACATACACAATGTTCCTGGGATGAAGAAACCAAATTCAGCCAAAATCAGTCAAGTATATATGTTGGAGATCAAATTTCTCAGCAAGGATTCATTACATTTACATATACATTTGACATTTCCTTAGATGAACAAAATTATTATATACTGAATAGATTCCATTCAAACTCAATTTCATGTTAAATAGCCAAAAATATCTTGGAATACATACACAGAACTGAATAACTGAAGTTTTATTACTGTAAAATGAAATAGTAAATACTGATGCAATAAAGAGAAAAGATTGAATTTGTTTTTTAAACAAAACAAAAAGAATCAGAAATATGAATTTTTGAATTATGCTGATTATTTTTAATTTTATCCTTATTTCCCTAAGTATCAATAAATAACCAAATATGAAACTTCCTTTTCAAACCTATGAAAATGTTCTAGCTCAACACTATTTCACACTATACAATTATGTATTTATTTAAAAAATGCTTTGAAATAAACTTTTTTCCCAGGTATATAGGTCATAGATCTGTAGAAAAATATTTGTCACAATTCTGCATATTTTTTCCATAGTTAAATCACATCTAGAATGTAAAAGGTACTAGCCTTTCTGTATAGAATTCCTATAAAATTTCACATTAATTGTTTAAAATAAATTAATTTTTCTATTTTTTCCTTAATATCTTCACTGTCACTAGTATTTTAGCTGCAAATGTTTTTTAATTTATGTGAAAAAACCATCACAATCAACAAGCAGCTGAAATAAATTTATGAACCTAAAAGGAATACAGGTTTCAGTGATTAATTTCAGTATTAGTCTAACAACTATTAAAGATGAGTACCTTGTACCTCAAAAATAAATTATTATGTTGTTTCAAATAAACTGCCTTATGGTATAATTAAATCATCAATTATCATTTTTCCTTATCTGGCAAATAAACAGAGAGGAATTTAAAAATATGTGGCAATACCTGATGGTATATTTTAGAACTGTAACTATTATTTTTAGGTACCATTTTTTAATAATAAAGTTTTAATATTAACCTCTTTTAATAATAAAGTAGGTGCTACCAGAATGGCTTGGTCAGGCCTGCATTGCAAAATAATTGAGAAAACAACCACTGGTAATCCAAAAGGCCAAGACATTTAACAGGAAACAGCCTGGTATTCAGACCTTTTGTCTGCAAACACTCCTAAGTTGCATGACAGAGTGGAATAACAAATGTATAATGGTGTGGCTTATTTGTGGTGTCTATTGAGCAAAATCCAGTAAGAATCTGATCATCTATACTAACAGTAGCCATGGATGTCATATGGGGCAGAAAAATGGAAGTGTCTCAAGGGAAGTATTTGTGTACCTGAATAATGCTTCTACTTTTCCTTCCTCTGTTCCTATCTGTGATGGGCCAAATTCTGAGTTACACAACAGACTTCTATTTCCAAATTTCCAGATGTGATTTAGGCATTCTTTGCTTTGTAATGCCAGTTCATGTCAGCCACCTGTCGGACTGGCCAGAGAGCCATCTGAACATGAATTCATGTGCTTTGGGGGTAGAAAGATGTCAGGCTCATCATAGAGATAGCATATTATTGTTGTATTTGCCAAAAGAATAAATGGCTCTTGACTTTAAAGACCTGGAATGACCTTCTGATATGCAACTGAACTTAATTTAAAAAAATTGCACTGCGGATTTTCAAGGGAAAGACTTTTCCTCACCTTTTAAAGTGCACATAGTTTTTTGAGAAGGAGGAAGGAATGTAGAAAAAGTATGATTATAAGAAAACTCATCTAGTGTGAGTTTGTAGGAAAATGCTTGAAAAAACAGAACATAAAGGAAATGGCAATGGCTATTGCCTTTTGTTGCAAAACAAGAATATAAGGAAAAATATTTTTAAACAACAAAGTAAAGTGCCTCAGATATTTAATGAAATTATGGACATGAGAATAGACTGAGAAAAATTTAAGTAATCTCAATCTTCACCCATTTTTAGTTTGATCTTAATAAGAATATAATTAACTGTTTTTCTCTTCACTTCTCTGAGATATATTTATTTTTAGAACTTGATAATATCTTTACCATAAGAAAACAGCACAAAACAAAAAAGATTGCCCTTTCCATACAGAGGGTCCAGATGCTATCTGAAGACACTACATATCTCACTTCAGTCTTGTCTTTGCAACACTTCCAGAGCTGTTTCTAGAACAAAGAGGACAACATAAACTCAATTGCAGAATTCAGGGGGCATCTCTGATACTATTGGCATGAACAGCAAAATTCCACAAGACAGACAGGATTTCATTACTATTTTAAGTGAATATTCAAAATGAAATGACAGCCCATAAAATATGTGATTCTTAGTCTTTGAAAGATGCTGAATTTTTTTTAATGATATATGAAACTTATTTTCCTTTAAAAAAATTTTATTTATAATAGCATGTGCATTAACTTCTTCAGTCTGGATTGTTTCTATATGGATACTATATGCATAATTCCACTCTCAAAGAGAAGATTGCCAGTAGTATAAACATGTCATTATGCAAAGTAATTAGATGCAGAAAAATAAATAGACTCAATGCTGAGAGCTTATAGAAGTACAGATAAACAAGTACTCATAATGTTTTTTAATAGATGTTTAGAAAAATCAGCCATATCATTCAGGTTAATGACTTAGTTCCATCAAGATTTGCTGTTATGGGTTCAGAATATACAATTATAATGCTTATAATTCAAAGTGAGAAAACCTTGATGCCTAAGTTTGTAGTTTGCTGATCTGCTGAAGCAGGCTTCACCAGATCTGCAATCAACCTTTAAAATCATCCTTGTAAATATATAAAGGTGTTTTGTTTCAACTCAGGAGTGGTTCTAAAAATCAAATCCTTTTCTCTTTGTAATTGTAAATTCTTGGGGTTTTGCTGTGAGTTTAAGAAATACTGGAAATCACTTTTTTTTTTTTGAGTGAGGTACAACTTTCTGTTTTGGCTTTGACCTGTCATTCAGATCTGCATTGATGCATCTTAGACGCATTCAGAAGTTTTGATGATCTGTAAAATTGAAGTTGAGCTCAGCCATGCTCGGTTTTGATGAAGGTAGACACAGATCAAGAGCTGAAGCCTATCCAAAAGTACAGTCATTTAAGCAAGATCTTCATAATATCTGCCCAGCTCTTATTCATTGGATGATTCTGGGAAAACAGTGTAAAAGGTAATTCTCATAGAATTATTTGTGTGCCCAAAAGCTCTGGACTGCCTCTGTCCAAGGATCATATATGTGCTGTAAAGACACAACCATACAGACTTAAACTCTTTCCACATTTTCATCCTGGTAATAGATTTGGAATGGAAGATCAGAAAGTGTTAGTGACCCAAGTAGCAACCACTACCTTCCAAAGACATTGGCTTGGGGCTGCACAGTAAGCAAGGTGGGTTCTGCTGACCATTTGTTAGAAAGCAATAAATAGCAAAAGAAACAGCTGTGGAGAGGAGAGTGGAGTAGTAGGGAGATGAGTGATATAAGTCTACATATCCTAGGCTGTGCAGAAACCCAGTCCTGAAGAGGATCTACTGTCTAGAAGTGAGGCTGACAGATGCTTCAACCTGAGTTAAGTATCTTCCCCTGCACTGGCTACATGGGAAGCTTTCATATGTCTCTTCTGGACCAGAGAAGACGTAAGTAGTTTCAAAATAAATAATAAAGCACACATGCAATAGAAATGCATGTTTGGATATACCTGTTCAACCTATTTTGCAACCAATTTCATACCAGATTTCACATAGATATTTCACATTAAGCCAGTGGGGTTTTTTCCAAATAAAACTTGAGGGTGTGTGTGATAATCATGTGATGGCATTCTTAAGGTGATTTGTGTAGGTCCATAGCAATCACCTTGTTATCAAGGAGGATGTCTTAATTTTTAGAGTCCTTGGCAGTTTATTTCCTACTTTATGCCTGGAACTTCGGCTTCATTCAGTGCACAAAATGGATATACAGGGCAGCAGAATTAAGGTCCCACTGGGAACAATAAATCTGGTCTGTCCTATTTTTCGAGTGTAACTTGAATTATCTTCTATTAACAGAGAATACAGGGAGGAGAGGCTGTCAGTTAATTCATTCTTATGTCATTAAATCTGTTGTCCTGAAAAATAACTGAAAATAGTGTGTAAGCAGCCTTACTTTCATTGTGTCTTCAGGCTATACAGACCAGATTCGAACCTTAAGACAAACAGGATTTCTATGACCTTTAATATCTCTGCTTAGGTCGGTGTTGGATAGAGTGGTGCAGGCAGGTTCTGTTCTTCCACCTGCAATGTAAAGGCAGATTTAAGCCCCCTCCAGACATGCTCCCTCCAGACAAAGCAAACTGTAGATATTTTAACATGCTTAGTACGCCTTTATCTGCTTCATGTGTATTTTAATGTTTCTTTAAAATAACTGTGCTACAGTTTCAGAGGTACACTTGGCTTGCTGATGTTATCATGGAGCATGTTGCATTTTGTACAGCATCTGTCTGTCTTACTCATGCTGGTATCCAGCATCACTGAGTGAAAAGCTATTCCTGCAGATAACTGATTTCATTATAGGTCAGACAACTATCAGATAAAAAGATATGAGAAGTTCCTACAGCTGTAGAACTTCTCCATTATTCCGGGTTTAAAATAATATAACTTTCATGAAGAATCAAAACTTTGTTGTGGCTGAGGAAGTCTAAATAAACACAAAGCTGTGTCCCCTCCCCAGCGGTACTGGGGGCTGAATACAAAGACAGGCATTAAACAGCTTCCCTTTGATATAAAAAAATTCTGACCATCCAGTTCATGCCACTGCCTGGTAAGGAAGGTATCCTTCAAACTAATATCCTTAAAACCTCTTGAATTTTTACTGAAGTTAACATCTTTAGAGAGGAATCTCAGGAGCCTGACCAACTGGTGTTGCCAAAGTGGCTTTTTGTATATGAGTTTTCTGGACTAATATCTGTGTAAAACCTGATGAGCATTTTGAACCTTTAGGATGTTGAAAACAACTCTGATTTCTCTACAATCACTAACTGTATGGTCTGCATTTTCTGAAACTTCGAACCAATAATGTATTTTCAACCAATGTATAGGTTCGTGTGCTCATGTTCATACACCTGACCCAAATTTTTAAAACAATTCTGACCAAAATTGGTGCTGGTGGGTGCTGCAAAGGTGTCCATGAGGAGAGGCAATGACAGGCACAGGTGCGAACCTCAGCCCTGAGCAGGAAGGGGTGAGGGGAAAAGGGGGAGAAATGGCCCTGCCAGCCCCGAGGGGAGAGAAGGAGGAGTGACAGGAGGAGATCTCTTCTCATGGAGAGCCCCCACCAGAGTAGGTGGGTCTCTCCTGAGGGAGCTGTAGCCTCTGCAGAGGAGCCCATGATGGTCCAGGAGCAGCCAGGCGGGGATGATACAGACACTGACCACATCACCCACATCTCCTGCATCACTTAGGGCAGAGTCAGGGCAGGTGAAGCTTGGGAGTGAAGGAGTGAAAGTGAGCCTGGGGGAAACATGCCATTTTAATTTTGTCTTTATTCCTCACTACCTAAATATATTTTTATTAGTAATAAATTAAAGTAATTTTCCCAAAGACTAGCTTGATTTTCCCCAGAGGTAGCTGGTATGTAATTTCCCTGTCTTTAACCTGATTCATAAGCTTTTGTCATCTTATTTTCTTCCCAGCCCCGCTGAGGATTGGGAGTGAGAGAGTGACTGGATGGGGGTGTCTGGCAGCTGGCCAACATCAACCCAACCCAAACAAAAAGGAATATGAAATCAAAATGCCTATTTCAAATTGCATTAAGTTGAAAATACATTTTCAGGCAGAAGCTTGGAGGACAGGCCAAATTTGATGCATTTTCACAACGGTGTTTTTACTGTAGCTTATATGTGAAATTGCTTTTTTGTTTTAAAGAAGACACTTCCATAACTACCATAAATTCCATAAGGTTAGTCCAACTTTTTCTTCAGCATATATTTCTTAGGTGATGGTCACTGCTTTCCTCTCTCCTCTCCAGAAAGTTTTACTTGCTTCTCAGGCTTACCAGATAGCACATTTGTCCTGTGCTGTGATCCTTCGCCTTTCTTTAAAGGGTTCCATTTGGAAATGCTCCATGAGATTAAATGGTGTACTAGGACACCACCCCCAATTAAATGAAAGAGTTTCAGATCATGGATGGAACATAAGGTATTCATCCCACAGCAGCCATTCAAATATGTCATTCACCATGAGTAATAAAATTTTATAGGACAGCAAGAGACACGCTATTCTAAGCACCAATGCATACACCATTATTCAAGAGTAACCTCTTTACTCTTGTTCTAGGTCAAAAGTAACTTTGTGATATTCTGGAAATTCTGGGAAAAAAATAAAGAAAGTGCTGATGTGCAGGCTCACTTAAGATCAGGTATTTATTCTGCAAAACTAATAGCAAGTAAAATAATCAGATGGGGAAAGGTGAAAATAACAAGGTGATGTAATAAGGTCAAACTACACTAGGCAGTTTTGATCAAATATTTTTGAATTGGAACTCAGTCTTCCTCAGTGTGAGGGTTCCTGCTGGACAAGAGTGACCTACTGAAATTGGAAAGAGCACACACACTGCCAAAAATAGCCAGAAAATATGAGACAATTATAGTAATTCTGTAAAAGTCTTATTTTATCTTTTCTCTCCTATAAAATTAAGGAAAAAATCTGAGTCTTCCAATCTTTGATGATGCATACTTTGTGATTCTATACTTTTTTTTTACTTTGGACTCACAAAAAATTATCTCTTGCATAAAATGATAGCACATAGCTGCTTCTTTTTGTCTGCTCTATGTCATCAGTGGAACAGGAAAAAATAAAGAAATTAGAAAAACATATTTTTGAACTGTACTTTGAAAAGTAAGGTAACAGGTCATTGTGATAAAAAATTGGGAAAATGAATTATTATCTATCGTCTTTGATGAGTGAAGATGTGTTCTTCCCAGCTACATCTACTTTTCTGGAAGTTGTCCTATGCAAATCTGAAATAATTTGAATATTTCTAGTTTAGTTCATTTGAAAGTCAGATTTGTCAAAATACTTCTGTGGCTCAGTTGAAGGACAGTAATATCTTAAATCAGTGTTGTTCTTTCCAAAAAAGTTATTTGTTTCTTGAACAGCTAATTTAAAAATGCTATAGGTAAAATATAGTGGTTTTGTGAAAACCTCTCCTCTTTATCTTTACTAAATGTAATCTAAAAATTAAGTAAATAATAGTAAAATGAAATATTGTGCTATCTTTTTTAATAATTGCTGGTTTTATAAGTATGACATAGCAATTGCAATACTTTCATGAAAAATTATCAAAATTTAAAAATAACAGTATTAGCATGTGGGTTTTTTGAGTTTATAGACATTGCTCTATAATTCAAAGTTGAGCAGGCTCCAGGTGAATTGTCTATCTTTGATATGTTTTAGCAACTCAGAAAAATGTTGAAATGTTGTGCCTTGAAGTGAGGATTTACATTATTCATATTCTTCCTTCATTATAGTTTTCCTGTTTGAAGACTAATAATTATAATTTAAGGAAGGAAATATTATCTAAAATATTAACTAGCTCATCAATGGTTGTTAAAAACCAAAGTAATACTTTTTCTTAACTTCAGTCCATTCCTAGCCTGATAAATACTGTTTGAGCATCTTTTTTGGGGTGGGAAGGGAAATGCAGGCTTCAGCTTCAAGGAGATTTTAAGAGATTGTGCAACCTGATATTATTGTTTGTGTTGGGATATGCGTGACATGGGTCACACTACATAATGATTACAATAAACCAGACCTACCTTGTAGTGCTAACCCAGGGATTACAGCACTTTCTTTCTTCTCATGTCCATTCTGTGGATGGAGTAATGTAGTTCTAGTTCCAAAACTAACAAGCAGAACAATATTGGAATATGCAGCTGTCCTAAATAGCTCACTCTGGACCATAAACTTTTAGTTTTATTTTGAAATGTTAGTTTCTAGATCTTAGTTTTAGGATCAGTTAATTTTAATTATTATCTAATTAACCATTGGTGTTGAAAGTGTTGTGAGTTTTTAAATGAAATTAGTTTGAAATTTGACCTTTGAAATTATAATTTCGGACAAGAACTGAAGAAAATAAAAAACTGAAGTCCTTTTCTGTTCAGGATCATAATTTTATATAGAGGAAAGAGATTCATTACACTCCTGACTCCTGGTAGCTTTGCTCATGGAATAGTATTCTAAACGTTTGAGCTGGATTCTAATAGAGCAGACAGATCATCAGTTAGAGAGTAACTATGTTTTAATTGCAGACCTCAGGTGTGCACTTTTATGCAATATTTTAGTTCAGAATAATGTTCCTGTAGGAACTGGTGCAACAGCCAGAAGAAGCACATCTGAGTCCGGTTGGACAAAAATGTAAAGAAAAAAGTAGGAAGAAAATGAGGGCACTAATTAAAATAAATAAATAAAATCTCCTCCTCTCTCACCAGCCCACTTTTTTTTAAGCAAGGGTACATGATTTTCTGGTCATTTTAACTCTCAGTGTTAATTTAAGAACTCAATAAGGACCACTTACGACTTTCACAATGTCATTTCTTTAATAAAAGAGAACTTAAAAGTCATCGCTAAACCACAAATTACTATTAAAAGGCCACTGATGATTATGGAAAGTAAGAAAATAATTCTGAAAGGAATTCTAAATACTCTTCAGAGTAGATTATTTAAATTGAATTGTTCCACTCAGTGGACTATTTATTTGAGGCAGCCATAAATCCATTTAGTTTATTTTGATTTCCAAAATGAAAGCTGATGAATACACTTTCAATTCAAATCTCCTCTAGTTTTTTCTTATGTCTTACACTAGAAATGGCAGCACTGCATAGTGAGGAGTTGGGGCATCCTGTCAGCTTCAGGAACACTAAAATCAAAAATGGGTGATACAGCTGAAAAAGCTGGTGTCAAATACAGATCTGTATTCCTTGCATTTGAGATACAAAGGAAGGCTCCAGCTGTAACTTTGTCCATGGCTGTACCAATCTCAGTGCTGCAGATCTAAGCAGCTGTGTCAGAAAAAGGCTATTGGCTAAAATAGAGTCAACACAAGAAAAATCACAATCCCTTTCAGAGGGCCATCTTTAAACTCTTAGTGATACAGGTTCTGTATTATTAATATGAAAAATAAGGAAAACAAAAGATATTATTGCTGCCTTGAGGGTAAGGAAACAACATCAGGAATTAAGGTGTCTAACACTGCACACTGGGTAATGCAAAGAAGGAAATGTTGATTCTTGGAAGTATGTGGGATTTTATTAAGAATTCAAGATATATTAATATCCATATAAAAATAACGAGTACAATTTAATTTTCTTATTTACTGCATATAATTCTGGCAGCTTCGTGGTGCTTACTAGCCATGGGTCATTCTGATTTGTGTGTGGATTATCTATTAAGTTAAACATATTTTTTTGCATATGTCATGCATATACCACCGTAATACACTGAACTGCAAGAAATCAGACTGCATCTCAGTTTATGCTGATATTTGTACAGAGCAAATTCTCTTTACTCTAAAGTACCAGCAGGTGTTATAATAAAGTAACTGCCAAAATTTACAAATAAAGCAGTTCCAAGAGAACCTGAGAGCATAGAAAAATCTCATAGTTCATTGCAGAGATGATCTGGATAGGGTATTTTGTTCTTCTTTGTTCTTTATATATAAGTATTGTTTTAAAATATTTTTAATATCTTTAGTTAAAATGAATTATTGAGTGACTGTTCTTACAATAGATCAGGTTGATAAGATTGAAAGTTGTGAGAGATCTTTTGTAGACAGTATGAGAAAAATAAGAGAAGTGCTCATCTGGTGATGGAAGAAATTGTATGTGTGGAGAAAGTTTTATTCAGGACCATAGATGGGATAAATGTGCACATTCATAGTCACTTTAATTCCTTTTTCTGCCATTTTATTTGCTTTCTTAGCAGTAAAGAGAGGAAAGGTCCAACAGCCTTACCCTCACAAATAGGGTGCATTTCTGGTATATGTATACATGTCTATATCTGTAAGAACGCTAGAGTCAAAAGGCTAAAGCAGTAGGTTAAATTTACCAGGGGAGAGTAGATTAAATTTATGATTTATTCTTTCATTGGGAGTTGAATGGAAAAAAAATCTACTACTACTATTCTACCACAAATCTTTCCTAAGACATGTAGAGTGTGTACTACAACATAAGTGCTGTCTGCAACACCACTCCACTGTTACAGTGTTGGTATAGTGTAATCCTGGTACTTTCAAATTATTTTATCCTTGGATTTCTGTGGTCATAAGAAGGAGGTAATGGGATGGAGGAACATGTGCAAAATCTCTGGCCATTCCTTTTATGGGTGTTCTACCAACAAACAGATTTCCACAACAGAGATGAAACCTTAGTGGATAATGTTTGACGTTTTATAAAAGGATGAAGTTTTCTGAGTGCTTTTTTTAAACTAAGTGTGTGTATTCCATAATGGTAGCAATGGACAAACAGTTTTGTTAATATTTATTTTAATGCTAGTTGACTTCACTGCTTCTCCTAGATCTGACTATTTCAAGATAGTCAGAGACCCATGTCATCAAGTGAAGATTTCAGCTTATTAAAGCCAATGGCAAAACTCCCTAGGAGCAGCAGGGAGACAGCAGTGGGAGTTAAATACTCCTCAGGTGGGAGTCATGGTGTGGTTGTGTTTAACCATAAGTTTGGTTTATCTAGGGGTCCAAAGGTGATGCCTCTTGCACCTCAGTGAAGGCACAGCCAGGTTTGGACAGTATGTACCCCTAGGGCATGCTCTGTAGGGTGCCTGCCCAGGGTTGCCAAATGGTCTCCTGGTGTGTGTCCTTCCTTGTCCTCTCTGCACACAGCCCTGCCTGACTTTAAATAAGTGACAAGGAAAGTGCTGCTTGTTCTTCAGCCTTCAGAAATCCAAAATTTAGTTTCTTTAACAATAAATCTGTCATAAAAGATTATGGGAGAGAGAGGTGAATGTGTAAGGAGAGCTTAAAGGAGGGAGCCATAGCAACTGAACCTAAACCTGATCCAGATCTGAATACAGATTACTGCAAATCAGTGCCTAGCAGACAGGCTACACAAGTTGAAAGAGATCACGCTTATTTAAAAAGAAATTCTATTATTTTGTGTGATTCGTGGAGGCCGACCTATTAAGTTTGATTTAATAGTATTGCCTACCTCTCTAGTTTTGTAACTAACAAACGCACCATACTTTGCAGGCAGATTCAAAGAGCAGTTGCTTCAGGCTGGGTTGGGGGTTCTTTTAAATATTTACAATAATAATAATAATAATAATAATAATAATAATAATAATAATAATAATTTTTAAAAAAACCCAACCCTAAATATTTTCCATAAAGTTTCTCTTGTGGTGTAACAGAAACACAGAGCCAGAAGTGATGTATAATAGACACAGAGGAATTATTAAACCTACAAGTTCTAGCAGCAGTTTCAACTGACTTACATTTACATTATTTTTTATTCAGTTGCTGCCTTTCTGACCCCTGTAGCTACCAGACTTCTGAAGCATTGTACTCCCAGACAGGTGAGAATCCATGTCAGGACATGGGATGGCAGTACGTGTCTGACGCATCAGAAGATGTGATAAGAAAGGGCTGCGTAGTGCTCACCTGATGTGTTTGATATGCACTGCAGGCAGGAATCTGTGAACTTTAAGTGCTCCATGGCAGCCCAGCTGCAGCACAGTGACCCCACACTTATGCCATGGTGGGAGCTGGTCGGATACTGCGAGCTCATCCTTAACAGCAGAGGTTAAGCAGTAGTGACTGCCTTGAAGATGCACACAGGAAGGTTGTCACAACCTGCCTCAGGCATGCAAAACACCTGTAAGATCAGCAATATGTGTCTAGTGCAGAATGGGTATATTTGACAGATGTTTGTTAAATAATCTTTTCCAAAGATCATGCATCTAATATTTTGGTATTTATTTTACATTAGCAATCTATTACTGAAGGTAAAATGTCATATTTGAAGAGACATTAAAATAAAATTATATAGGACACAGCATAGGTTTAGAATAAGTTCTCGTGTCTCTTGTGCAGAAATCATATAGTAAGGTAAGGATAATTACTTCAAGTAAAACATAGCTTTAGCCAGTGCCACTGGACCACTCTCCATCAAAATCAGTGGAAAGCTTATATTTATTTGGTGTGCAATGCCTGTGCAAAATTGTGCACTGAGACTATTTACCTAAGTAATGCAGGTGTTTGAATATATGTAGGAGTATTCACTAAAACAAAATCATATTCCCCAGGTCATAGTTACATTACAGGTTTAGTTTAAGCAGTAATCACTGCTTAAACTAAACCTGTAATGTAACTATGCGTAGGATTAAAAAAATATCCACAAAACAAAAAACATCCTGTTAGATCAAGAAATCTCTTGACATTCTGAGGAAGTAATGCAAAAATTGTAATTGTTAGTGCTGTATTATAAAGTATAACTAAGTTTGTAGCAACTGTAAACTTTCTTGCTGGTGGTGAAATAAATAAGAGCCAGTCTCTCATTTCACATTTAGAAAGGGCGAAGCATAATATTCAGTGAAAGAAAATTTTGCCAAAATACTTGTACTGTTCACTAGATTAAGAAATGTCTGGGTGGCCAGGCCAAGACTGTGGTGGTAAATGGATTTACTTCCAGTTAGTGGCCCAACATAACAGCACACATCGCTGGTATTCTCCAGGGCTCAGTATTAGGAGCATTTCTATTTCTTCACCAGTGATGAGGGGATTGAGTAAACCCTCAGGCAGTTTGCAGATGACTGTTTATCTGCTTGGAGGTTAGGAAGGCTCTGCAGAGGGAACTGCACAGGCTGCATCCATAGGCTGAGGCTGACTGTTTGAGGTTCAACAAGAAACCTCCTGCACTTGGGTCACAACAACCGCAGGCAGTGCCACAAGCTGGGGCAGAGTGGCTGCAAAGCTGCCTGGCAGTAAAGGACCTGGGGGTGCTGGCTGACAGCAGCTGAACATGAGCCAGTGTGTGCCCAGGTGGCCAAGAAGGCCATCCTGGCCTGGATCAAAGATAGTGTGGCCAGCAGGACCAGAGCAGTGATAGTCCCCTGCATGGAGCACTGGTGAGGCCACACCTCAAATCCTGTTTCTGTTTTGGCCCCCTCGTTACAAGAAAGATATTGGGGGGCTGGAGTGTGTCCAGGGAAAGGGAATGGACTTGGTGAAGGGTCTGGAGCACAAGTCCTATAAGGAGCAACTGAGGGATCTGAGGGTGTTTGGGCAAAATGGAGGCTCATGGAGACCTTATTGATCTTCACAACCACCTGGAAGGAAGCTCTAGTAAGGTGGAAATCCATCTCTTCCAAGTAACAAGTGATATACTACAAGAGGAAGCAGCCTCAAGTTGCACCAGGTTTAGGTTAGGTATTAGGAAAACTTCTCTTCACTGAAAGGAATATGTTTTTAATGTGTCATTAGGATGATCACCCAAATATGAAAACTAAGGAAATTTTGATTGGCGTGAGAGCCTATTTTTTCTAACTGTTGCATATCAAAGTACTGATAAGATATGTTTTCTGTACGGTTTAAGAAATGGATGAGCTTTGCATCTGTAGTAAATGTTTTTAAAGTTTAAAGTAGGTGTTAGATGTTTTATGCATGCCTGTTGCAAACATGAGCTAATTAGAAGTTTTGGCAGAGCAGTTTGTATCCATCACTCAGATAAGGAGCTGTGTTATTTAACAGACTACTTGTGCATGCCTACAACATACAAGAATTTCTTGCTTGATGCCCTAACAGGTGGAAAGATGGATGACTTTCTGTTTAACATAATATTAAGCAGTTTGACAATTTAAGTGTTTGTATTTATTCATGACAATAAATTTGCAATTAACCCATATACTCACCAGTTCGACAGCCTTGCTTTAGTTTCCAGACATGAGACTTAGTCTATAATAGTAAGCATATGGGCAGTCTTTTTGCTAGTCTTAGACAAAAGCTGTGGATCTAATTAATTTCTCATTAACTTTCTTTTTGTCCAGTTCTGTTCAGGGTCTCAGCATTTGATTGTTGTAGTTCACATTCAGAAGCACAGATGAGCGCTGTGAAGAACGTAGTAGCACTTTGGGATTCAGTGCCCCTCAGGTTATGTGACAGTATTGCTGCTACTCCCATGAGGAAGTGGGACTTCTCTCTGGACTCTTATTTGGATATCTCCAAGCCATTCATTAGCTTAGAAACAGCAGAACAAGTAGTAAGATTCAGGATTATTGCTGTCTTTTGCTACAGACTTTGGTAAATATCAGATGAGTAAGGTGGGGCTTTAAATTTGTTTTGGCTTGTTGGTTGGTTTTTGTTGTTGCTTTTCAGTGGTTTTTCTAAAATAATGAAGATGGTGCCCTTTTATCATAATTGTTATGAGGCCAGGGTATTTGTGAGTATTTCCAGTCTGTTGCCAGTTATTAGTTAAAATGTGCTATTAGTTAGATGTGCTGTTTAAGGAAAGATTCAAAGGACAGTTTGCAAGACCACAGCTCTCTGCCAGAGTTTTTGCAGCTCTAAAGCAGGGCCATTCTTCTTCTCCATTCAAATGGAAGCACAAAAAAATTATTACATGTTTTCCCCAACTGTGAATTTTTTTCCTCTGGATATCTGTTTTCTTCCATTATCACTGATGTTAAATGCACAGCAATGGATTCCTGCTCTTGATCTAGGTACATACATGTTTATTTGATATGCCAGCTTATTTGGCTCTTTCAATACAGGCCTATCCCCTGGGAGGAGGGGAAAACAGAAGTGTTTTCAGAAAAGAGCAGGTCATCATGGTTCACAGTATCACACAGGCTTCTGCCTAGAGCTGAGTTCACACACTGACATGACAGTGGAGGCTGGTGGCCACAGTTTGCAGCAGGATAGATTACAACCAGACAGGGTTTCTCCTTGGAACAGTTAACACATCCACTCCTATCAGCTCAATATAATTCTTTTCTCTGCACCTACTCGCAACCCATGGGATTCTTTGCCCACAGTGTGTTAATAAGGTGTTTTCATCTTTGTATGGTTTTGGCCATCCTGAAGTCCTTCCAAAATAGTTGGACACTGAAGGCACTTCAGTAGAGCAGCATTTCTGTAGCTTAAATGGACAGACCCCCTTCTGATATGAATAGAGAATTAATTCTTTCTGCATCTGGACAACAACAATTGTTTAGTTAGGACTTCTCTCTTTCAATTTTTATGAAACCTTCTACCTTTGCGTTGTGACAACTATCTAAAAACTACTGCAGTGGCACTCACATTTGTGCTATGAGATACTTTTCAGGTGCTCCTTTAAGCACTTTGATCCCTCCTGCTCCTCACGTAAGCAGCAGATTGCACATGTGACTGAAGTTTAAGCTCTAATATTCTTTCCCTTCATTTGGGGTGTACATAATGCTGTCAAAGGATTGAGTTGTGAAAGTCTTACAAGTGGGTGTGTTGACATATTCTTGTCTCCTCTTGGAGGTCCCAAACCCTCTTTTTGGTCATATGATGGATGACATTTGAGGGATGACTGACATTAAAGAAAAATTGAAAAAAGGACATGTGGACCCTCACCAGAGAGAATGACAGATGGTGTTTGCCAGAAGAGCTCATATTTGAAGGTTTTTGAAGCATCTCTAAAAAAGAAGATGACAAGCTTATGGTATATACGAGAAAAATGAATTTTTCTGGTAGGTTAACCAAGTCTGTATCTTGCAAATGCCTGAATTAATTTAGTCTCCATTTATGGCAAATGTTTGTTGCCCTTCAGAGGAATTTATAATTGCCACAGCTAGTTCATGCAGTTGACAAGTGGGTGTACATACCTTGCATTTCAAATATAATAACAGTCTTTCAGGAGAGTTATTTTGGGAGCAGGTGATTTTGCATACCAATAACAAGAAAGGAAATTGCATGCACTGTTGAGACAGAGGAAAAAAGAAAGAAGCAAAATTGATAAGAGGTGCAGAATAGTCTTGCTGTATGGTTGGATTCTGGCTGTAATGACACAGAATGTTGAATAAAAAGGCCTACACCCATGTCAGACAGGCAGGATTCTCTCAGTATCTTTATTCTAATAGTACTTATGATGCCCTGAAATGGTCTTTTGGGGGCTTTTGGAAGGGGCTTGGGCTGTGCTGGTTTACTGTGTACAAGCACCAGTTACTATAGAAAGATGACACCCTACGTGTGTATTATTTTCTCTGCTATTATTTCCATACAGGTTTAAATAAGCTGATAGCTTTTACAGTCTTAGGAATTAGCAGGGAGTCAAACACTATAGCTTTGTAAAATCTAAAGGCAAAGTTTTGGTGTAAACCTTTACTGAAGTGGACAGTTTTAACTCGTGCTGAAATAGACAGCTTTGTTTTGTTAATTTTATCCATTCATCTACATAAATTTGTATTTCAAATATAGAGAATTCTGACTTCTTGGAAGAAAAGAGATTTTATCTGTCAGAGATAATCAGGTAATTCACAGCAAAACTGACTTTACCACAGCCATCTTCTTTTTAGCTTTTTTGTGTATCACAATCTTTTGGAGTCTAAGTCTCTTTCCACATCTGCTCAGTGTTTCAGACATACTCATTTCAAATGTCCCCTCCATGCCAAATTTTCTAAAATTAACTCGACCAATTGCATTTACTCTTGTTTTCTGTTTGCTCTTCTTGTTCACAGTCATCTTTCTTTCTCACTCCAAACAATTACCTTGTAAATGAGCCCTTGTAGGTTGTTTGTTGGAAGGAGGAATAGATAAAATAATTCAGATACAAAATTTGTTGCAGTCCTAATTATCAATCAGTCTTGATTACTGCTCGAGTACATGTATGTACTCAGAGGAACAAACAAGTTTTTATTCTCAAAAATGTTCAACTAACTCTGCACAAAAAAAAAAAAAAAAAAAAAAAAAAAAAAAAAAAAAAACCAAAACAAAAACCAAAAAACTGGTAAAGAACTTAGTTCCTTGGGGTAAGGTTTATGACTGTCTCAGCTCTGGGAGACACTGCAATGGGCAGCAATTTCTACAGTACCCAGCTGTTCTTCTGAATAAAGGGGTTTTTCAGTGGCAGAATAAGCCTGAAAAAGTTGTGCTGAACCCCCTCATCCATTTTGACACATTGGAGATCATTAGTGAGGGACCTGCTTCGTTCTAGCCATTAATGCTTTTTCAGTATACTGCCACCTCATCCAGGTAAGTCCCTTCCTAGGCTGCTGGTGGTGAACTGTGACTTCAGTGTAGGTATGATCATCTGAGGAAATGTGCAGATGGCTCTCTCCATCTCATTTCTCTGCTGGAGTGGGGTATTCTTATAAAGGGTTCTCTTTGGCGTTCAATCTAGCATATTTATTGGCAAGTTTATACTTCAGAAGTAGTCAAAAACTGACAAGTAGAATTCACCTGGATCCCTCTTAAGAAAGAATAACTTTGTTTGCAGAGAGCTTTACTCAGGTTCTCTTACAACACTGAGGTAATGTTATAAAGTTTCTTTTCAAATGTGCATAGATTAGAGCAAACAGATGATTAGCCACTAAGTTTCTATTTGAAGAGTTGGAGGTAAAAGACTTTTTCTAAAAAGAAAAAAAATCCAGCCTGTAAACACAGTGTGTGCACATATAGGTATGCATGTATTAAAGAGTTTCTGCATTTGAGAGAAAGAAAACACATATTGTGGTATCTTCCATCTGTAATCAGAGAATCTGTTTAGAAAAGCATAAGATGGCAAAGCTCTATCAACACACCTGTATTACTTCTTGTCAAGGAGCCCCCTCTGTGGTATTCACTTATCTTTTATCTTCCTTAATATTCATTGTAAGAGGCCAGCAGGTCAATTTCTTCTTCAGATTTCAGTGTCTGTCATCCTGCTGAGTACCCAGCCTAAATTTTCCATTTCTTTATTTCCTGTTGTTACCACTGTGGGTTTTTATTGTCCTCTTCTTCCTTAAGCCTTGGCTGATGTCATGAGATCAGAAGCTCTGTGGCTGTTTGAGTGAAAAGTTAAGCAGTCTTGCAGAGAAAGCCTTGTCATTGTGATCCACATGTAATTATTATTTGCCTGCCAGTGTCAAAGTAAATGCAAAGTTCCCCTTTCATCTGAACTCTGCTGATTCCTGATCACACCCCTACTGTTTTATTATGGGCTGATCTGTGGTGCTGTAGGCAGACATCTTAATAGAGTCAGGACTGGCATCAGTGGGAATCTGCTTGACAATGTACTCCACAATTTCATAAAAAGCAGGGTATTTCCTGGCTACAGCAGAGTAATAGCAACTTTTCCATCAGGCCAGCAGGTGGGTCAGTTACCAATGTTTTGGAAGCTCTGGCCATTCCATAGACGTGACAAGATGCTGTGCAACATCTGTATAATGCAGGAATCTCCAAAGTGATCAAAACCAAACATTCCTCTAGCCCAGAATCCTTCCCTTAAGCAGTGTCCAAAAAAAAAAAAAAAAAAAAGGTGTGGAAAAAGTGTAAGGAAAAGGCCAATAAAATGTGCTGCTTTGAGAAGACTCCTTTAGCCACCAACAAACTAGGGCAGATCAGGGATTCCCAATCCGGGACAATTAAGTAAATTTCATTCTTCTGGGAATGTTCTTACTGTAGTAAAAATTTGTGACTGTTCAAACACTCTGATAGACGAAGCATCTAAATGAAAATATTAACTGGTGTTTTAAATTACAAAAGAATTTAGAAACCAGAAAAACAATTTGACATTCCATGGTAGCCCCCTAGGCTTCCGCATTCTGGGACTAGATAAAGTCATTCTGACAAGGGAATATATAAAGATTTAACATGCAAATAAAAGGGAATAAAGTGGCCACTGACTATTTTGTTGATTTAATCTTTGCTTTGCCATTTTCTTTACTAGGAATTTAGGAATAGAACAAAGTGTGGAAACATTTTTAGGAGGGAAAAACCTCATAAAGAAATGCAGACAAAAAGACTTAACTCATATCTAATAATTTTCTTGGAGATGGTTAGATTGGGGGAGTGAATTTCACATTACAGAAAATTGAGTCATAGACCCAGTCAAGGGCAGGATTACTTTTAACCAAGTCTTTTATCTTTAATGGGACTGTTTATGCCTATAGAACTGAGTTTACAAAAAATCTTTGCTGATTTGAGTGCTTTAGACAGGCATTTAAAAACAAAAAAATTGCAAATTTTGCAGATTTGTTATTGAAAAAAGTATTAATATTACCATGGGCAGATACGAATTAGAGAGACAATCATAAAGATTGTAGGAAAATATTCCTAGACTAGCTAAAGTATAATAGATTCCAGTTCTTTAGGAGAACTTAATGAAATTTATCATCAGAGTCCATTGTTAAAATTAATGGCTTATGCGGCTTACAATGATATGTTATCTAACAGGCAAATTTGGTTTTGATTCAGAACTGATTCTAGATAATTCTAATTTCCTAAATGACTTTTTTGTGAAGTATACCACAGCTTCAAGATTAGAGATATTTTTCTAAATTGTGGAGTAATTTTTAGCAAGTTGCTAGCTTATTCTTGTCCTTCTCTCAAAATAAAAGAAAAACGATAATAGACATAGTTCCAATCTTTTATATTATGTCTACTAAAATTTACTTACAAATAATTAATAAAAATTACATAAAATTCACTTGTAAGATGTTATACTTCTCTCCTTCAGAACAATTGTACAAAAAATGAAGGGCATTTTTTCATATTCTATTTCTGTAGAATTCCATATTCCATATTCCATTACTAATTTTTTAATCAAGGCTATTTTATTATTTTGAGGGGATGGTGTTGTGTTACTGTTTTTCCTTTCAACATAATTTGAAGCTTATAGAAAAAAAATTGTTTCCCAAATGCAATATCACTCCAGTGTGCGTAAGGAAAATTCTGAGTTAGGAAGATTGAAGATAACTTCATCACTTGCTCAAAGAAAGAGTTTATTTGTCAGAAAACCATCCTTCCACAGCAGTTGCATATTTGTAAATGGAATTGGATACTTGGCTGCTAGGTCCATGCTTGGACACAGTGAAGTTTTTTAAGACCACGGTTTTACCCTTATGAGCTGCTTTTTCAAAAATGCCAGAACAGTGTTGACAAACAGCACAGAGCCCCTGGTGATTTAGAAATGCTCTGTCACATTTCTTCGTTTCTGTTGCTAACATTATTTTTAGTTGAACATATTAACTGAAATATCTGCTTCTGAGAAAATAGGACCCGTTCTTATGATTTTCCTTTTGATTTATAAGATCTGCAATGAGTACTTTTCCTTGCATTAACCCTTAAACCACAGTCTTTAATTACATAGACGTTTCTTTCTTAAATCCATTTGTTTATGAAGATGTTACTGTAACTCTTGTGGAAATAAATTAGATTTTACATTACTTTCATTTTCAGACAAAAATTCTTAAGGATTGCAGCTTGTGATATCAGGAATCTACATATCTCTGCCTTTGATACTTGTGCAAAACTGTGTGTAGTACAACAATTCAAAACAAGAAGGAAAAAGCTATGATTCCTTCTTTCCTAGAGGCTTTCCATCATTTATATTCACCAGCGAAAGGTTGGCATGCACCTCAAGGACTAATGATAATGAAAAATGTTGTATTAAAGACGAGAAATCTTTCATAACTTGCATACTAACACACTGAACTCATTACAGCTTGTCTTACTACAGCATGCTCTTTTATGTCTGCTGTAATGCACTTCATTTTCAAGAGACTGTGACGTGCAGTGATTCTGTAAACACTTTTTCTCTTCCTTACTTTCAAAAGCTGCCTTTGGTTGTCATAAACCACACAGTTATTGGAAACAAATTAGGCACTAGGGTTTTCTGCAGTTTCTGACTAATATCATGATCTGAAAAAATATATTTAAAATGTATCTGGGGCAAGTAATTGTTTTCCATTTTCCTAGAGCAGAGTATTGGCTATGCTGTAGCTCAGGAGCTGGCAGTAACGTCAGCAGTTTTATTAAATAGTGAGTTGTTAGTGGCATTGGCTGTCCTTTTTTCTGTTTTTGGTAGGATGTCCAGGGAAGCTGTGTTCCTGGTTTGCCATTCTAGACATTATCATGCTTTGAGTAGTCAATAATAAACATATATTTAAAAAGCATTTATAATAAATTGTAACAATTGACTCCAAGTTGAAATTTGCAACGCCTTGGAAGTGAAAGGTGGTTTTGATTTGTTGCATACTATTTCTATAGGTGTGGTAACAGCTCTGGGGGTACACCTCCAATATTTGCTATGACGCCTTAATTTGCCATTCAGTAAACTGTTCAGTTATTTAATTTTTCTCCTTTAAAAAAGAAAGCAAAAAACCAAAACACCAGTATTAATATTCCTAGCTGCATTCACTACAAGTATCACAATGAATAATTCTTTGCTCTCAATGTGCCTTCTATTTCCCAAGCTACTCCCACTGAACTCTTGACTCAATAAAATACATAAACACATTTGACTTTAAACCAATCCAAAATATAGAAAAATAATGGAAAGGTTGGAAATGAGCTTATGAATGTCTGTAACATGGCTCTCGAATTTTTTTTTGCAATTGATTTTAAGTGACCTGTGTCAAAATCTTGATGAAAATGGAAAAATGTCATGCAGAGGGACAAAAAAATAATTGAATAGTAGTTGCAGTTTTGCAAAGAGCTCTGCTTCAGTAACTATGAAATCAAATTGCTCTGATTAAGTCATAATAAAAGTATGTTTAAGATATGAAATCATCCAATTTCAGTTGTCCTAGAGGACTTGTCTGTGAGAAATACACTTTGCATTTGAATATGTATTTTTACATTCTGCATTAAGCATGTCCAACTTGATTCTTTATAGTTCTGTGAACTCTGTGTTCTATGCCTCTTTCAAAGATAACAGAGACGGCTTAAAAGAAACTCAGCTACTTGACATCGTGCTTTAATATAATATTATGATTGACCTAGACTGCTCTTCTCAGTCGGAAAGTGACTATAAATATGATATGATGAGTTTTCAGAGAGGCAAAAATAAAATTCAAATTTAAGTTAAATAAAAGCTTAAGCTATGAGAAAGCCATCTTTAGAACACTGAAAACTGAGTCTTGTTTAGTCTAATCTTAAACTCTGCAAGTAAGGTAAACATAATTTACTTTTATTCCTATAATTGAATAAGAAGAAGTCTACATAAACTAACAGTACATTTCAACATACTGTGTCAGAAGATACTTGTCACCTGCTTCTGTTTTAGATGTCATATCTCTGAGCAATAAAACAAATTTTCAAGAAGAATTAAGAAGTCAATGTCAGTTGAATGAACAGAGTAATAGCAATAAATATCACATTATTTCCATTCACCATTAAAAAAGAGAAGAAAACAGTCAATAAAATCAATAAGAACCTGCTTACCTTTTAAGACAGCTTGGAAGAGAAAATATGTAAATTACAAAAAAATTATGTGCTCTTCTAAAACTATCCACTATACTAAGTGGATAGTTTTGGTTGTTTGTAGAGATTTTGGGGTTTTTGGTTTATTTTGGGTATGTTAGTTTGTTTGTTTGGGTTTTATTTGGAAATAAAGGCAAGGGGAATAGAATGATGGAAAGAATAATATGCTAGTAAAGAGAAAGATTAAGCTGTGTGCAGCTAAGCGCGAGGCTCTTTGGAGAGGGCTTTGGAAAGAAGTAGTAGAAAACCTTTAGTAGTCCACAAATAAACTTATGTTGACATCAGTGTTAATGGTAGTAGCAGAGATATGCATGCACAGGTTACAGAACGCTTCAGAAATATCTGTTGTTGATACTATTGTACTGTTTGTGACAGTATTTTTATGTTACTCAATGTTATGCCATTTTCAAACTGTAACATCAAACAGACTATAAATTCTAGCAAATTATGAATCTGAAACCTGCCTGTTTTCTGAACCCTCTGCCAAGACCAAACTGCCAGGCAAGGCTCACCAAAAACTGGACATTTTCCTGGATTTAGGTAGGATACATATTTCCTTCCCAGTAGTTGGTGCAGTTCTGTGGTTTTGATTTAGTACAAGAATAGCATCAATAACACACTGATGGTTTAGTGTTGGCTGAGCAGTGCTTACCCTAAGTCAAGGAGTTTTTAGCAATCTTGGGGGGACCGTAGACAGGACAGCTGACTGAAATTGGCCAAAGGGACATTTCATACCCCAGAACATCACATTCAGAATGAAAACTGGGGAGAAACTGGCCAGGAGCCATCAATCCCTGGCAAGGGACAGGCTGGACATTCATCAGTAGGTGGTTAGTAATTGCATTGTGCATGACTTGATTTTCTTGGAGTTTATTCTTCTCTCTCTCTCCTTTTCATTACAATAATAATTCTTATATTTTAATTTTTCCAATTATGAAATTGTCCATCTCTAAACTCATGAGTTTTTACCTTTTTTTCTGAGTCACCTTGGACTGGAGAGGAGAGGAGAGGAGAGGAGCAATTGAGCAGCTGCATGGTGAGGCTAAACCACAACACAGATGAAGAAGAGGTAGAAGGAGAATAGTTATGGAAGTAGAGATCACTGAATTTAGACAATGTAGTCTCTCAATATCAGGTGGGGATTGCTGGGTCTGGTATGGCTGCCTTTCTCAGTCCTGGCTGATCATTGCTCAAACTGGCTTGAATTAGCACTGCTGTCCTTTGAAAGCCTGAATTTAAGGTAAACCAGAGCATCTATTTGTTTACTATAAAGCGCTCTGGTGTCTACTCTGGGAACTCAGAAGCTGAACAGTTAGCAAAAAAACATATTTGCAGCATGCCCTGGAGGGAAAACTGCACATGGTAAGCTGGTCAGCCATCCCAAGCCTTGCTTTGACTTTGTGAAGGCAAGTTACATTGTACATAGTCAGTTCCTGATGCTACACTGACCTTTGGATAAGTCAAAGCTACAGTCAGCATATTAACATCAGGTTTTATTTTAAAAAATAAAAAAATTAGGCCAGTGACAAAATTTTGAGTCCTGCTATTCACAAATATCTCCTTTTTAGTTATATACTTTATATACTTCACTGAGCCCATTTTTAATTTCTGAAAGTTTCCATTAAGTTTGGAGCTCAAACAGCAAACCAAGATAGGGATTTAATCCTTCAAACTCTGATGATATTTGCAGGTCTAGGTCCTTGACTGACTTCTTTTTTACTTTATGGAAATTTAATGCAAAGCTTATTTCAATCCCTGTGCTACATACCAGTGACACATCAGAAATAGTTACGATTTCTCTTTTCATTAAGAAATAGAAAAATCAGAATCTGAATTTAAATGAAAATACTGAGCCAAATTTAGGTATTTCTTAATGGGAAATTAAAACATAAAATTATATCTTCATGTAAATGTAAATTTCAATTTTGCATTAATGAAAAATATTTTTAACTAAAAGCTTGCATGAACTTAGTATGAATCCAGAAAGGACATTTTAAACAAATATGATGTAAAGCTCTGGTGAAATACTCTTTTTGCTCTAAAACTCATCATAAAAGAACTCCTCTGAAATGTACTAGGTTTGTTTCACTATTTACTCCACTATTTATTATAAACAAGTATTTACATCTAAAATAGTCTAGATAGGTGAAATTAATAATATTATAGAGCAAAAGGAACAGTCAAGATGCACTCAATCCCTTGTGTTTTTTTAGGAAAAATAAAAAGGCAATGACAGAAATTCATTTACTTTGCTCTTATTAATGTTTGAGGTGACTGAATTAAAGTAAGGTACAGAAAAGTTCGATCATTTTATGTGTTATAAAGGCAGGGGAAGATATTTTTGCCAAACAACTTTGCTGATTGGAAAAACAATAAAAAAAATGAGAGCATTGTGTAAGACTGAAAATAGTCTAAATTCAGAAGGATAAAGCTGAATCATTTGCAACTATGAGAAACAAGAGGACTGAAAACAAAACTGGGAAAAAATTATTTAAAGTATATGTTGGAATAAGGCAAGACAGAAGACTTCAGAGCAGTCATATTTTCCTAACTGGAAATATTGAGTCACTCAGAAGCTCAAACTCCCCACACACACCCTCCTCCCTGCTCCTCTCCCCACCCAAAAAAACCAAAAAACCAAACCAACAACCAAACACACTAGTGTCAAGCATAATATTCTTTGTTACCTTTTCTTAAGATCTGTTTTATAGAATAACTGTGCAAGTATATTTTCAATTTTTTTCTTTCCCTGAACATAACTGTTAAAAACCTGACTTTATTTTTTAATAAAAGGTTTATTTTTATGTAATACTGGGCCTGGGAATGAGAACAGCCACGCAGGCAGAGATAGGGCCCAGGGAAAAAGAAAAGCTAGCTGCGTCAATTAGTGTTGCAAACACTAATGGTTCCCTTATTTTGAATTAATTTTCAAACATTTAGAGACACATTAAAAGTGTAAACTCAGTAAAACACAATAGAAAAAAAAAAAAAGATTGTGTTGGTAATTCAGTGTAAGGTGTTTAAACAACAGGAAAAAATATTCTCTGGTTCAAGTTTACACATAACCTGCCCTAATTTTATTGTATAAGCAAGTAATGATTCAGATCATAGAATCACAGACTATCTCAGTTGGAAAGGGATCATAAATTCCAATTTTCTACTCCTTGCATGACTACCTAACACTAAACCACATGGCTAAGAACATCATCCAGACACTCTGAACTCTAACAGGCTTGGGGCCATGACCACTTTGCTGGGGAGCCTGTTCCAGAGACCAGTGACCCTCCCAGTGAAAAACCTTTATCTAATGTCCAATCTGAACTTCCCTTGATGCGCTTCATTTCCTCCCCTCCTGTCTTATTGTCAGTCACCCAACAGCGGAGATCAGATCCCCTACTCTGCCCCTGGAGAAAGTTGTAGACTATGGTGGGGTCACACCTCAGTTTTCACTTTGCCAAGCTTATTGAGCCAAGTGACTTCAGTCGCTTCTCCTAAGTCTTGACCTCAAGACTTTTCATCATTTCAGTTGTGCTTTTCTGGACACGCTTTGATGATTGATGTTCTCCTTATACTGTGGCACCCAAAACTGCTACAGGACTTGAGCTGAGGTGGCCTCAGTGCAGAGCAGAGCAGGACAATCCCCTCCCTTGCCTGGCTAGTGATGCTGTCCCTGATGCACCCCAGAACATGGGTGGCCCTCCTGGCTACCAGGGCACTGCTGACTCACGTTCAAGTGTCCAGCAGGCAGGACCCTCAGGTCCCTTTTTATGACACAGCTTTTCAGCCTGTTGTCATCCAGTTTGAGTACACAACCCTGATTATTCCATCCAAGGTGTAGAATCTGGCACTTGCTCTTAAATTCCATATAGTTGGTGCTTGGCCAAGTCTAGAGTCTATGCAGGTGTCTCTAAGGCCTTTAAGAAGTCTCTTCTACCTTTAAGAAGTTCACAGCTCCTCCTAGTTTACTATCATCAGCAAACTTACTTCCTGTACCCTTGACTCCTGCATCCAGATCATTTGTAAAAATATTAAAGAGCACTGTCCCTAAAATTGAGCCTTGGGGAAGCCCACTGGCAGCCAGCCTGATGTAACCCCATTTACTATAATCCATTGAGCATAATCTGACAGCCAATTGTTCACTCAATCTGTTATGGATTTGTCTATGGACTAGTACATGACACATTTTTCCCAGGAGTGTACTGTGGAAGACAGTATCCAAACCTTGCTAAAATCCCAGACCACCACATCTACCAGCTTTCCTTGGACAGCTAGGTGAGTGTCCTCCTCATAAAAGGAGAATAAGTTGGTTAAGCAGGACATGAACCTGTGCTGGAAATGACACCTGCTTGTGTTACCTCTTAGCTGTTTTTCATAACTTCTTGTAACTTCCAGAAAAACTTTCTCCATAATTTTATCAGGCACTGAAGTGGGACTTACAGGCCTGTAATTAGCAGGGTCTTCTTTCTTATCCTTTTTGAAAACTGGGACAAGATTTTCCACCTTCCAGTTGACTGGAAAATCAAGGAATCCCAAGACTTTTGAAAAATTATGGCGAGAGGTCCCAAAATAGCATCAGTCATCATCATTCTGGGATGATGAAATGAAAAATAAACACAGAGGAATAATTTTTAAGAGTATAATATTTTTAAAAGTATAATAATTTTTAAGAGTATAATACAGCCTTCCTCCAAGTCAGTGATCTGGAATACTTTTGTCTTGATAAACAATCTTGTATTTGTCTTCATGTAACAAAAAATTTTGTGTTAAAAAGTGAAAAAGCTTTCAGGACTAGCAGTGATATACTACCCTGAAAGGAACTAGCAATTAGCTGGGGTAAGAACAAGGGAATGTGTCAGATAAATACAGAAAAAGACACTGCATTGTTAATCTTGCAACATCTTTATGAATGGACAAATGGCCTCTCTTTGACAAGAACAGATAAAGAACTCAGTGCCATGGATACCTGTGATGGGTTGATACTGGCCAAATGCCAGTGCATCTATGAAAATAATTTATTCATTCTCTTTGACTGTAGTTAAGCAGAGAAGGGGGAAAGAATACTCATGGGGTCAGGTAAGGATTAGAAGAAAACATTTTAAGGGCAAAACAGGTTCAAAATTTTAAAAGATACAAAGGAAAAAATTAATAACATAATTAAAATAACGAGAACTGAAATAAGCCTTTAGAACACCTTTCCACCACCTCCCCAACCCCCTCCCTAGCCCTTCTTTTCTTCCCACCGACAGCTCAGGGAGACAAAATATGGGATTTTTAGTGTTTGCTACTTAAAATTTTTCTTCCGTTCTCTTAAGGATAAAAGTTTCTTTTGCTATGCCATGTGGGAAACAGTTCTCTGTGAACTTTTCCAACATGGTTTCAATTTTCATGGCTAGCAGTCCACCTGGAACCTGCTTGCGGTGTGAAGTTCCTCCCATGGCTTGCAGTCTTCCCTCAACTGCTTTTCATGGGCCTTTCTGGGATGCAGTTTTAAGGATGAGCTGTTCTAGTATAAAAGCAAGGGTCTTCTTCTTCTATCTCTGAAAGCAAGAGTTCTCTCTTTCTCTGTTCAAGCCACCAGATCTCAGCACGAGTGCCTTTTCCTTATGGGCTGCGAGTAAATACTGCATACCCCCATGCACTTAATGCATTACAGGGAAACAGTTTGTTGTACTGTAGTCCTCACCATGCCTTGCAGAAGAATCTCAGCTCCAATGTGCCAATTCTCAGAGCTAAGCAATTATTGGTTTTGCCAGGCATGGAGGAAACTGCTAGCAGCTCTTCACAGAGAATTACTTGCTGATATTTTTCCCTCTTCACCGAAACTGAATTATTGCAAAACCAGCAAAACATCAAACCATAAAATTGAATTCAAGAGTAAATGGTTGTTTTTTGTGGGTTTTTTTGGAGCAGATTTTTTTTTCCTTGTCATTGGAAAAATTTATCAGGAAAAATTATTTGTTAAGACGATGTCAGTGCTGACAGAGAGCACTAGCACAGTTGGAGTGACCCACAGTAAAATTAGCCATATAATGAAATAGACAGGTTTAAGACAGAAGAAAATATTTTAATTAGATTTTGAGCACATTATGGTGGACTTACTTCAACTTGGTGTACAATAAATTTTAAAGTATTCTGCTATGTACATTTTTAAGGAGACAAACTGAGGGAGGGCAGAAGTTTTGGGGTAGGTGAATCGGTTTGGGATGTGGGTTTATTTTTCTTTAGAAAAGAAAGTATGTATTTATTTTTTCTCTAAGTTAATAAAAGCTCTAAAAAGGATATGCTTACATTTACTTAAAAAAACCCCCAAAAATAAAAAAAACTCCATTAAAAACAAAAAAAAACCCGACACCCTAAACAACCTGAACAAACAAACAAACAAAAGCAGCTTTGTCATAGTGTTGCTAAAACATTGATTTAGTGAAGTAGAGTCTCAGAATTGCAGTGTCTGTTAGTGTCACCTGGTGAAGTATGATTGTTCCTCTGATGTATTAGCTGTTAAGAAAATGCATGGTCATTCATATTCAGAGTGGGACTTCATCCTCACCTTTGTGTTCTTCTCTTTCTCATTGGAAAAGTACTATGATATTTTGTGTGTAGATGAGTGTAACTATCCGTAATCTAAAGAGTTACATCATCTGAATTATTTAAAGAAAGAAAGTAAATATGATAATTTTGAGGGTAGTTTTGTTTCTCAGGCTATATCTTGTTTCTGAAATGCTGACACAGATCAGTGGAACTACTCAGTGTGTAAAATAAAACATGCATATAAGAGTGAGGTCAGAAGTTAGTTGCAGCAGCAGATAAAACAAATACATTTGACTTTGTACTGAAGGGGACTAGGAGACACTGCATTGGCATTTACAGTTTATCAGGGGAAAGTAATGATCAGCTAAAATACAACTACTTTTTGCTGACTGCGTCTAAGGCTCAGATGCTGCAAGACTAATTCTTATTTGGCTCCTAACTTTTCATTTCACTAGGGTGGAAATCTAGATGTAAAGTAGCAAATTAATTATCTTCCTGAATTTGGGTTTTCACCTTCTTGGAATCAGTGTAATGCTGGAAGTAAGGACCAATAATTTAATATTTTGTCGCTCTAGAGCCATAAGTCTGACTTAGATGTCTGTCTTAGAGTGTGAGTACCAGTGATAACTGGGCTGCATATTATACTCCCCTTTGTTTGCCATTTGGTTTAAGTTTCTTCTGCTATGTTGCATATGTTTACAAGTAAAGGATAATTAGTCTGTGATTTGTTCTATAGATAATATCAGGATCAGGGATATGCTGGCAAAACTGTTTTTGAAAACAGAAAGCATTAGCAACAGTGACATTTGCTTTTTGTGTTTACATATATATAGTGAAAATAAAGATGTTCTGATTTCACACTATAGCTGGTATGGGCTGTCTAATAAGGAACATCAGCAGACAGAGCAAATCACCATTTCATTGTTATATTAAGAAACATCCCTAGTCTTTGACATAATGGCACACAGCATAGTGCTCTTGAATACTGAGTCAGCCACTAGAATTACAGATGATTGAAAGAACATATTCTAGTAGTACATATGGTTTTTCTCTCAGTGCACATACACACATACGCATAAAGCAGTAAACTAGCTTTAAATATTCCCATTGTTCTCTGGTTGGAGTTTCAGGTTCAGTGGAAGTATAGACCCCCCTGTGTCTTTGAGGCTAGATGTCAATAATGTATAGTGCTCAGCTCATGTATAGTGCTCAGCTTCTGGGAAATATAGTAGATCCAGAGCTGATCCCTTTGGAGGGACTCAAGAGGTACATTCTCCTACTGAATCCCTGTGACAATATGTAAACATCCTGAAATAGTCACTCCAGTAAATTTGGAAACCGAAAATATGCAGTCATGACTTTGCCTTTTGGTTTAGGGCAAGTTATATCCCCAAAGGATTCAAGTTCTTTAAAGGTCCATTAGCAATTAGGTCTCTGGTTGTCATGTGCACTGCATTCTTTTTCTTCCTTTCTTTCCTTGAGAACTATGAGTTTAGTATTTTGAAATATATTTTGATTGGGGCCTTTTATTCCCTCCAGTGGAAATGCTGCTAAAGGGTGTTCAGGGCAAATGAAGAAAAAGGTTTCTTACAGTTACAGAAGCCATTGAGGTTTATGATGGCCCTTATTTCTTAGGAGAAACTGTTTCATGGTTTTGAACCACCTACCCGCTGAATGTCTTGTCTTATACAGGTGAGCTATATCTTTATGGTAGAAGGTTCTACTGAAGTGGAGGAGAAAGTTTATGACTGAGATCTTTATCTTGGAACTGCAGGTCATCTATTAGCTATGCTGGGCTTATGCCATGAAGCACTTTAAGCATAAAGAATATTGTTTGAGACTGGGTCATTTGATCTATCCAGTCACATTTTTTCTGTGTAGAAAAAGAGAGGAACAATTTTTATTGCCTAAACTTTTCAATTCGATTTTACATTCTCAGGAAAAAATTAGTATATGAATGCAGCATTATTGTATATTAACTTGTATTTAGAAGTTAATAAAAGCAGCAACTTGCACAATACCCTAATGTTTGTAATAAACTTGAGACCTATGCATGTTCAAGGATATGCAAGCAAACAGAGTACACCATATATATGCTGTAACACATACACACATATAAAGATACTACTATATAAAGCATATTAAAATTACTGCCTATTCTAGCAAACACCAAGTTCTGTTATGCTATGCCAGATATGCAGAAGACAGAAATATTTTACTGGTTTTTCATGCCTGGACTGACTGTTGAAGATGTATATAGAAGACTTTTGTTCCAGAAGAAGTATTCAGGATGAATCAATAAATCCTAATGTCATCTATGCTGCTTTCTGCAGTCTCTCATTGCAAGGTTGTTAGACTTCTGCATTCCAGCCAACTAAATTAATATGAACAGCCTTTTTTTTTTTTTTTTTGTCTGATGAAGGCTGATAATCAACTTTGGGAACTCTGAGAACACAACATCCTCATACTGGTGCTGAGATTTTTATTGGCTCTGAATATACTCATTTGCTTGACAATATTAATTATTGCTTATCAGATAAAGGATAGAATTTGCCTTCCAGTGAAATTATTGCAAAGCTCCTCTGGTAAATAATTAAACTAATACATTACCATTCTGCAGAGGAAAGAAGGAATCAGTCTCTCCTTTTCTTGCTGCATTTAGAAGTGAATTTCTGAGTCTGTGATGAAATAATGTTGGATTCCTGCAACAGAAAATATAGACTGAATTTATGGGCTGCTAAAGGGTGGTCTGGTATAAACTGACTATGGGATCAACAGTACAGAAAAACTAACAAGAAAAGAAAAGAAAAGAAAAGAAAAGAAAAGAAAAGAAAAGAAAAGAAAAGAAAAGAAAAGAAAAGAAAAGAAAAGAAAAGAAAAGAAAAGAAAAGAAAAGAAAAGAAAAGAAAAGAAAAGAAAAGAAAAGAAAAGAAAAGAAAAGAAAAGAAAAGAAAAGAAAAGAAAAGAAAAGAAAAGAAAAGAAAAGAAAAGAAAAGAAGAAAGAAAAGAAAAGAAAAGAAAAGAAAAGAAAAGAAAAGAAAAGAAAAGAAAAGAAAAGAAAAGAAAAGAAAAGAAAAGAAAAGAAAAGAAAAGAAAAGAAAAGAAAAGAAAAGAAAAGAAAAGAAAAGAAAAGAAAAGAAAAGAAAAGAAAAGAAAAGAAAAGAAGAAAGAAAAGAAAAGAAAAAAAAGAAAAGAAAAGAAAAGAAAAGGAAAAGAAAAGAAAAAAAGAAAAGAAAAGAAAAGAAAAGAAAAGAAAAGAAAAGAAAAGAAAAGAAAAGAAAAGAAAAGAAAAGAAAAGAAAAGAAAAGAAAAGAAAAGAAAAGAAAAGAAAAAAGAAAAGAGAAAAAGGATTTACTTCAACTTATACACTTTATGCAGAATCAGGTATTGTCCAGAATCTTAGCTCTAGCTTGATTCTGGAGAAGATATCACTCATTGTCTCACAACTGGCATGAAGCCAGCATAAAATCAATGCCGTGTACAATGGTTAATTTGACATAAAATGCAACTGCATCCACATTCCTGAACTAGACTGAATGTTCACTCTCAAGTTATCAATGTGGTTAAATCAGATATCAACCAGTGTGGGCCATAGTCTGGAAGGACTGTCCTTTGGCAAAAACAAAAATATGGTTTCACTGCAAGCAAAACTTCCATGATCTCAGTAGAATTATATTACTGTTTTTCAAAACCACTCTCAAAGAATGCTGTAAAAATGTAATGCTATTTTTTAACCACTCTATCCATACTCCAGTCTAAAATTTATTTGAGAATCCTAACCTTGAAGTTTAAAGAAGAGGGGGAAAAAGCCCATGATGTTTACAGTCATTTCCTTCCCATTCCATAAGAAAAGTAAGCTTACTATGACACAGAGCAGAGGGCAAAGTCTGCAATACTACCTGTGTGCATACCTATCAATTTCAGAATCTGAATTGCCATTCTCTTGCAAAGGCAATAAACACAGTAATATGTCTTGGATGAAAAACAAGAAATAATAGGATTTTCTAGGTAGCAGACAAAATATCTGCCTAGAAAACATGCAATAGGGTAATCTCATTACCAGAGAACATTCAGGAAATTAAAACTAAAAATGTAATGTGATTCCGTTTAAACTAAAGACTGTTAACCCCCCAAACATTTGTAGCAAGAATAAAATGACAAATGACTGTGGCAGCATAATTCTCCTTTTTCAAGAAAGTAGTGGTTTCTAGTGTTCTGTCAATTCATTTTCAGCCACTTGATTAGATAAATCTTCTGCCTGTATCACACAAGTCATGTACTACAGGTACACATATTCTTGTGGGGAAGTTGTAGGGAGGAAGAAAAAATATCTGAAGAAAATAATGTCTGTCTGTGTACCTTAACTGCTATGTTAAAAGGGCTCATGTAGAAGTTTTTTATGTTTTGTAAGGCATATTGTCTTTGTCCTTTACTGAACACTACAAACACTGAAATAAATAAAATGCTTATGACAAGAATACCAACCACTATTTGTCTATGCAATGGAGTATTAAAAATTGCTGTCTTTACAGATTTTTTCATTTTTCTTTGTTATGATCCTGTAAATGGAAACTTATAGTTTGAGTAACAAACCTTTCTCTTCTTGAGCTCATGTTGTCCTTAAAAGAAATAAAAACTATTAAAATATTCATAAGCAATTGCTTCTATTTCTCTGTTTTTCCTCTCTCATTTCTTCTGCCTTAAAAAATTGAATGGCGTTGAAATGATCGACAGTTTAATACAACTTAAACTGTTCTATTGTGTTTAATATGGGTTTAAAATGTTTCCACCAGGAGCGGGATCAATGTGCTGATTACCACATGAGTCTGTGTGTCAGCAGTGAGTCACTGTCCCCTGTGTTTAAATGCTCTCATGCAGCCAGGTGTGTTTTCACCCTGCCATGGGTCACTTTGTCTGTCAGGCACACTGACCCCTTCTCACTGTGCTTCTGTCTAGGAAGCCATACCATTCTTGGAGCAGTAGTTTGTCAGCAGTGTCTAAAGTCCCAGCTCCTTTCAGCTGGACAATGGAGTCCTCAGCAGAAGGAAGTTAGGCTCCTTTTACCCCAACCTGTTGAAATGTTGTGTTGGTGCTGCACTGCTCCAGCCCTTGGAGTCCCCACTCTAAGAACAATACATTGTATACATAGATATATATTTAAACACAGCAGTCTTCTTACTCCAGACTTTGAAAGCAGATTTTTCCAGTTCTGGAATGAGTCCTGCTCTAATGTCCAGGAAAATGGTTGGGGTTTTTTTTCCCACTTGTAATTCTGCAGGATAATTCTAGGAGGACAGTGCTTTCCTTTCCAGCTAGCTATAGCTTGTTTCTTGAGCTCAAAAGTAGTGCTGCACAGCAAAAAAAAAACTTTTCCAAGAGAAGGATTCTTCACTGTCTTAGGTAGTACCTACTTCTCTTCTGCCCTTCTAATGTCATTTAGTCAGCTAGAAATGAAAGGCTAGTTTTGGCTGAAGCTGTTGCTTCAAAAATCTTCTGCCAAAACTGCAAAATCTGCTTGGTAGAAACATGTCAGGTATATATGTCTAAGGAGCAATTTGCAGAAATGTGACAGAGGACGCAGCAAGAGCTGGCTAGCCTCTGCCTGTATCTCGCTGTGTGTCATGGCAACAGAACTGCACAGTGTCTAGAAGGAGCATACCCTGGGCAGATACCTGCTGTCCTGTTGTGACCAGTGTCTCACAGTGAACAGCCTGCATAAGGCTTTGAGCAATCTGGTCTAGTGGGAGGTGCCCCTGCCCATGGCAGAGGTTTGGGACTAAATGATCCTTAAGGTTCATTCCAACCCCTTAGCATTCCGTGATTCTCAGAACTGGCTGTAAGAATTAACATGCTTATCAATTCAGAGTAATTTTGCCAGTAAATATCACTTCAATGGATCTTAATTGTCCAAGAGGGTGTACAGGAGAACTGGCCATTGCTCAAGTTATGCTGTGCAAGCTGTTAAAGACACACAACACTTCAGGCAGCCCTGGAAACAAATATTTGGGAATTGTCATTTCAAACAACAGCAGTGACCAACAGTTCAAAGGAATGGATGACCTTAGGATTCAGCTGCTTATCCCAAGCATTTCTTGCTGTGAATTAAATTAAGCTGAAAGCAAATAGAAATACATAAATACAAAATCCAGAAAAAAATGTAAGGAAAGGATGAATAGGGAAGGGAAAAAAAATAGAAAAGAAAGGAAACTCCATGCTTATGTCTGTCTAACACATGAATTATCTCTGAATTTTTCTGTTCTTCTGATGCTGCTATCAAGCTTCTGTATGATTATGGCAATAATTTTGCATGTACTTCATAGTATTCCTAGCCAAGGAGCATTGCTCTCATCCAACCTTTAATTTTTTAGGCTGTATCATGGGAATAGATCCTAAACCCAGCACACCTTACACTTTTCACAATTTTTGGAACATGATCTAAACTCAACTCTCTCCTATTTAAATATATCCTTTCATTAACCTAGACATAAATTGTTTATTCCTTCTTGTAGGTGCTAATACCAGAGCCATAACAGTTTTCACCTAGCCAGACAGACAAGGTGATGATGTCATCTCACCTAGTTTAGACATTTGGAATGATACAAACATGTAGAGATTTGTCTCTTAGATACCTTTGGGTTCGATTGTGAAAGAAGAACAAAATACATATTTTTGGGGGATGAGTCATTTTGCTATATTTTCGACATCTACCCTCAGATGAATTACTCTATAGGAATACTATTTTCTTTTAAGTGAGCATAAAGGAAGCCCAAGATGGCCAGATAAGAGGGAGACATCTGCATTATTGGTCAATAAATCCTTATTTTAACAAATTTAACAACCACTTTCCCGTGGTTGGCCAAGCTTTCAGGAATCTATTATAGCTGTACAGAGCACAGCATTCTTTCCTACAGGTCTGGGAAATGTTTAATCCCAAAGCAAATCCTTCTTACATGTGAGCTTCGGAGTTTATACATGTGCACATTAATCCTAATTGTTCAAATTAAATGATCAAAAGCCTTGCATTCACTTAATGGCAGGGTTTTGTTTGTAAACAGGCCCAATAGTGACCTGAGTTATTGTCAGGTCCTGTGCTGATAAGCAGGGTGCATTTCAGCAGTTCTCTTGCTTCAGTCATTCAGTGCCTCTTTCTAACAATGGTTACTTTTACCATTTCTGGAAATAAAGGCAGCACAGGTTTTGTCCTGCTTTTGGTCATTAGATTTGCACTTCAGATTTTTTCACAAAATAATCTGTGCACTTACATGTGGTAGGTTCTGCTGCCTTGTTTTTATGGTGTAAGTTGCAGTTGCAGCTGTTATCTATGCTGTGTTTTTAACTGTCATGTAAAGTTTTATTTAGAAACAGAAACAGAAACAGAGAGATGTAGGCTGAAGTGTCAGTATGTGAGGAAGGAGCACAAGGAAAATATAACAGTGAACAATATTTTTTCATTATGAAAATAGCATTCAAATCTTATCTTGAGAAGAAATTATGAGAACTTAAAAATATATATACATATCCATATATCTATCTATTTATATCTATATCTATATCTATACCTATATCTATATATAGAGAGATTAGATACAGATATAGATATAGATATAGATGGTATAGATATATATAGTATAGATATAGATGATATAGATATAGATAGATGATATAGACATAGATATAGATATAGATAGATATAGATATATACATGGATATAGATGTAGATAAAGATATAGATATAGATATAGATACATATCTTCAGTTAATTTCCCTTCTCCTTTTTTCTGGAAATAGCTTTTAAGAAATCAGTATATCTGAATCTAACTTCTTCCTCAGCTCATGTCTTTCTTCATAGCTTGGGCATTTCAGAAATATCATCACCTTCCTCTTCCTTGGAGAATAGCTAAACCTAGGTTGGAAGTTTCAAACCAGGTGGAAGAATCTAAATGAAATAAAGGTTTCTAAACAAGTTTAAAGGGACAGAGAAAAATGTAAAGACAGTTTAGGAAAAAAATGAACAAAACCAAAATTAAGGCAGGCCTATTAAAATTAGTGGTGAAATAACAACTATTATCTGGGAGGATGACTGGTTGTAGGAATTGTCTTCCAAATCTAGACTGACAAACATCCTCATCTCAAATCTATCATTCAAGACCACATCCTTGCCTAGATGTTATCACTCTGAATATCCTCCCCTTCCTTCTTCTTTTCAGTATGTAAAGATCCTGCTTTACATACTGAGCATGACAGCACGTGGTGTGGGATATCCCTTTTGTCATTGGGATCAGGCTGTGTCCCCTCCCTACTTCTTGTGCACTCCCAGTGTTGGTGGGGTGAGGAGCAGAAAAGGACTTGATGCTGTGCAAGCCCTGCTCAGCAGGAACTAAAAAAGCCCTGAATTATAAACAGTTTCCACAACACAAATCCAAATCACAGTCCCATACTAACTACTATAAAGAAAGTACCAAAACCAAGAGTTTTCCTAAACCTGGTTTATGTCTGAAATTATACTAAAGTCTTGTACAAAGAGCTTGAAATTTGGTATGACTTAAATAGCACTGCTCATAAAAGCATAAAGTATTTTTACTTCTGAAAAAACATTTATTTATTGCAACAAAGAATTATAGTTTTGTCAAACATTTTACTATAATGCCTTCAAATAATCATTTAGAGGTTAATTAGAGAGATACCTGTGGTTAATCTTTGTTAATCTGGAAAATGACAACAAATAATTTACAGTTATTTTTAGTCTAATACTTTAATCCATCAAAAATTTTCTGATATTATTGACCATAACTTTTATCATATGAAAAATTAATTTTAAATAAAACTGGTGTTTAAATGATGAAAGGAATTATATTTTTTAGCATTTGAATTAACTTTGACTCCACTCTTTTACTGAAGGTCATAGAGTTTAATTGACATTGATGAAGTCTTATATTCAGGGGACCTATGGTTGACACTAATAATGACAAAATCTTCTTTCTGGAAGAAGAGGATTACTACAGCAGACTTTAAATAACTCAGCGTTTTCAGTGAGATGACCTTGTTGTTTGCATTATTCATGGTATTTCTGATGGTAAATATAAAGGATTATAAAGAAGAAGGGATGACAGTGAGATGCCCAGGTCTGACAAGTGTTTAAGTGTACTGAAATATGATGTAGCTGCCCATTCTAGTTGGAGTAAATTTTCAGGAATGTTTCAGAAGCTTTTAATATCTTGGGTTGGGTTTTTGTTGTTGTTTTTTTCACTGTCTTTATTGTGTTCAAAACTTGCAAGAAATAGAACTTTGATAATGTGAAATGAAGAGATTAATTGAGTCAGTGAGAAGAAGAGATATATTTTCATGCTTGTGTGAACACACTTTGGTAAATAAATGACATGAATACACAAAATATGATCATTTAATTTTAGCTGCATTACCAGAACTTTATATCGTGACATCATGGACACTATGAGAGAGACATAAAGGGAGGTGATGAAGTTTTACAGCATAAGACAGAAAGCAGTAAGAAAGATGGCAAGATTCTGGGAAAGAGCAGTGGTCAGCCTTGGGGACCACTTGCTTGTTCAGGATGTATTGTGGCAGAAGTGACAGAAATGTTCATCTGTGCATTCCTTGAGTGTCTGTATCAGTAGCATATCACTTTACTGGGCTTTGTTCTAAAAAACA